>WHYT01017110.1:295869-314548 GCA_009806455.1 Tetrax tetrax
ACTGCACTCCGTGGAAGAGATAACCCACGCCGGAGCAGTTTAACGAAGGACTGTGGCGTATGGGTGGGACCCCACACTGGAGCAGGGGAGGGATGTGAGGAGTTCTTCCCCCAACTGTGAAGCAGCAGCGTAAAACAACGCATAATGGACTGACCGCGACCCCCATTCCCTCTTCCCCCCTGTGCCGCTTTGGGGGGGGAAGGTAGATAATTTTAAGCTCGGGAAGTGGGAGGGGTGGAGGAGGTTTTCTTGTTTCTCTGTCTCATTATCCTGCTAGTTGTAGTAATAAACGAATAGTTTTCCCCAAGTCGAGTCTGTTTTTGCCCGTGACGGTAAGGATTTCTCCCTGTCCTTATCTCAAACCTCGAGTCGTTTTTCTTACATTGTCTCTCTTCTCTTAAATTATCTCTCCCTATTCTCTCGGAGGGTGGGGGGAGTGAGAGAGAGACTGCGTAGTCTGGTCCAGATCGGGGCTAAACTACGACAAAAGGCCATCTAGCCCAACGCCCCTGCAAGGAGCAGGGACATCCCCAACCAGATCAGGTCACTTAGAGCCCTGTCCAACCTGGCCTTGAATATTTCCAGGGATAGGGCCTCTACCACCTCTCCAGGGAACCTGTTCCAGTGCTTCACCACCCTCATTGTAAAAAAAAAAGTCTTCCTTAAATAGTATTTCCTATTTAACATCTTCTGTTTCTAATTTCACTGTTCCTCATTGTTTCTCCAAAACAGCGTTCAATGAATGGAACAAGACCTAATCTTCCGGAGTGAGCTGAAGATGATCAGCATGCAGCTGACATACTCTGGGCTTGAAATATGTTTGCTGAACAGGCATGTAAAACAAGACTCATATCTGAGCTGCTCATTGTATTCAAAAGTCTCTGCTGAAGAAGAATATTGCACTCAAAAGAAGAGGCTTGTAGTGACTCTCAGAATAAGTCAGTTCATGAGTTTGAGGAACGAGCAAAAAAAAAGATGAGTTTTCTCCGGCAAAAGATTTACTGCTTGAACTTTATGGTGTTGAGATCTTGCCTCATGTAAAACATTGACTGACCATTGCCCCAAGTTTTTCTACAGAAAATTCATCAATGTGAAGGCAGTATATTCCATTTCGTCTTCCATGTGTGTCTGTGGTTCCTTAAAGATATGCAAAGTTAAAGAAAGACTGAAGTGCTTATTTGGCCAGAACAAAAATTACTTCAGGTCTCAGCTCTGTCAACAAAGTCAGGGGAGAGCAATTAAGCAGTCAGGGAAAGGAAAAAAAAAAAGCCATGCAATATTTCAGTCTAGAGCTTCGTAAACAAGCTGTTAAATATATGATTCATGTGCCTCATTCATCTACAACTGTTCACACTATGCCGACACACTTCTGTAACACTAAATAAATTAGTAGTGCATTTGGCATTTGTAAGTTTCCTTCCTCATGCTGTCTCTGCCATATCCCCTCTAACAACAATGTCTTCCCAGATTCCCTGCCCAAACACTTAGCTTATTTCATTTTATTGCCTGTCAGGAGATTTCATATATTAAAAGAAAAAAAAAAAAGATATTTAGATGGAATTTAAACAAACTGAATTATTTAATAAACAGATGTCAAGTGGAAATGCATAATTTATTTTAAATGTAATGGAGTTTTAAGGCAACAGTGCAGTTAAGTAAAAAAGGTTTTCTTCCTTATATCTTTTAAGTTACCAAATTGCTACCATCCAACGGAGTAGCAGAGTGAAATAACACATGTCCTTCTTTGAAGAACCATAATGCCAAATCTCAACCTCCTCAGGTCTTAGTGGCTTGACTTTCAGTTAAACTGGTTACCTACAACAGGAATTAATTTAACTTGAGCTAGCAGCTGAAGGTGCATGTTATTACCAGCAAGTAGTAAAAGGTTCAATGGATCAAAAGTGTGAGAGAGTGTGTGTGCACGCGTGTGTGTGTGAGTGTATGAGGGAGAGACGTAGGCAGACAAAATGGTTAATGCTTTTAAGAGCTTAAAGGAAAGTTACAACAGGGTCACAAAGGAACCAAAATAGAAGCAGTAGGCAAGCTTTTGAAGCCTCTGTATCATCACTGTCTAGAGCTATGGAGGAAAGAAAACTACAACTCACATGCAGTCAAAACTGTGGTGTGGTCAGCACTGCAGAGACTCAATGGGATATGTCCCAGGGTTTGAAAAGTGGCCTAACTCTTGAATTTGTATGTTCTTAAACAATGGGATATGATATTTGCATTACGTGTCAATAAAGTACATGCTTTCTGCAGTTCATAAAATGTGAGAAGGAGATGTGTCTGGGTAATGCAGAGTGAAACAATGGGTAGCCATCTTGTAATATGGGCTACAGTAAGAGAAGGTTGATGGTCCATTGAGTAACCAACAAAGTGAGTAAATAATGCACCACATAGAGAAATCTGAAATGTTCAATGACATTTTTGCTTCAGTTGTAACAAACAGATTAATTATCATCAGATTTTTTTTTAGCATTAATTAATGTTAATAGAGTAGAGTAGGAACCTGAGCCAGAAAAGAGAGAGAAATCATTAAAAAATATTAAGCTAAATTAGATTGCTTGAGTTATTAGAGCCTAACAAAGTTGACCTTAGAACAGTAAGAGAGGTAGCTGAAGTAATTCCTTAAGCATTGATTATCTTCAAGAACTCAAGGAAAAAAAGAAAAAATCAAACATAATAAGCATGCAGAGAAGGGAAACAGAGATTAGAGGGTACAGAATAGCCTGAATTGACTAGAGGAACAGCCACTGGAACAAATATTTGACTTGTGTATGCACAGAGCATGGTAACTGGGCAAATTACTGTCAATCTGAGAGGAAATACTAATGAAGTAGAGTTTACACTGAACTACCACTCAATGCTTTCATAAATCACAGACATGAAAATGAGAAAAAGTTGGATAGACAGAAGACATGTTAAAAAAATTTTACATTCTTTTAAGCAGATGTCAAACTGAAATTTAGCTAGTAATCTATTACTGTTGCAAGAAAGGCAAACCTTGATATAGCATGATGCAGCCGAACCTAAGATAGATGACACATTTGAACCTTCTTGTTTTAGTAATCTTCTCCAAAATATCATTAGCTTTTTGTACTCCAAAGAGTCACAATTTCTTACGATGACCAGAACATTTACCTTTTTGGATGAAGGAATAACTAAAAGTGATGTGATGTGATGAGATTAGATTAGATTAGATTAGATTAGATTAGATTAGATTAGATTAGATTAGATTAGATTAGATTGCTCAGAAAAATAAGTAGTTTAAAACTGACTTCCCACACTCCCACCACGGATTAGATTCTTGCTGTGTTAGTTCTAGCTAAATCAGGAATTTCCTGAAGGGCAACAGGCCTGTTCCAGCCCTCTGGTCCGTGGGAAGTCTCACTTTATATATCCTCTGAGGCCCGGCTGTCCTTCCTTGCTCCTCTCAACACTCCTGCCATGCCTCAGGAGCTGATGTTTCCAAACTCCAGCCATGCTCTCTCCACTCTGCAGTCTCAGGAAGGTCTTCCTGGATTCAACTGCTCTCCAAGGGCAGTAGCAATCTCCTCTTTTCCACAGACCTGACTGAGGCTTCTGCAAGGAGTGTAAGGCAACCAGGAAAAAAAATGAAAGAAGTCACTGTCCAGCACCTTATCAAAGGTGTCGTAGGTGAAACAAGAGCTAATTTTTCTGCAGCCTTGGCAATGAATCAGCAGGAAAATGCACTCCACCTTTGGCACTGAGCTTTAAGGTAGTTCTAGGCAAAGTGGAGAAGGTTAAAAAGAGCACAATAAAAAGTGAAGAGGTTTAGAAAGTGTGATCTTTAAGTAAACAATGAAAAGATTTCTTTATACATAAGAAAATAATCAAAAATAAGTTATTACAAGAGTTGCCGAACATTTGAAAAGTTCATGAGTTCCTCTCTATGTTTATAGACAAAAGGATAAGATACAAAATTATTACAGAAATATTTATCTGGAAAAAAAAATATTTTATGTTGAGAAATAAAGTATCAAACAATTTACCTATGAGTGTTTCAGGGTCTCTGACACTCTTTAAAGTAGAAACCTTACAACCCTAGCGATTCTATGATTCCATGATGAATACTTGTCTTGGATAATCTAGTTATATTTAATCCTTGCCTAAAGCAGTGCATGGTTTACATGAGTTCCTCCCTTTTCAGCTCTGTACTTTCCTGGTCCCATGAAAAACATACAACTTTGGTGACCAAAGCTGGAAGACTCACCTAGTTTAAATTCCCACCTTCCTGGGCATCAGCTAGAGGGCTTCATCTTTCTCCTGCTTGTACATGAACAGGGTCACTATTGTCTTTCTGTCAGAAGAAACTGCTTTATCCAAGGACCAATAGTGGAACTTTAATTCTTCTCTGAATCATGGTCGCTATTTTTCAGAAATCAGTTTTCATAAATGACAAATTAGCTTAAATTGGCTGTTGCTCTGAACTAAATAGTAATTCTTTGTCGGGGGTTACAGTGAGCTTCTCTGATGTCAGGTAAGTGACAAATACGTAACTTGTACTTATTCATACAAGTTCGGCACCATTTTTTTTTGTTGTGCATTGTCTCAGATGAGTGGATCAAGCTATATGTCAGAGTGACGTTTTTCTTAGATAACTATTTCACTTTGGCCTGTTTTGTCAGTTTGACAATGGCACAAATTGGATCTGAGAAGACTTGAGCTTCTCTGTGTGACAAGTGAAACAACCCAAAGAAATGCAGTTCTGCTCAGTGGCCACATGTCCTTTCTGATGACCCCTGAGGTGCACCATAGAAGACTGTCTGCATGTCTCCGTTCTCCCAGATGTTAAAGAAAATCCCCCTTTGCCTCAGACACATCCATGTCCATGTTCATGACACTGCTTGTGGCATTCCTGGGAACATTACCATTTCCACAGACCGTGACAGCACCTGCTGCCATTTGCCTTTCTCCTGAGATGCAACGCCATGAGCTGCAGCATCACCCCATCATCCTGCTGAAGAGATACCGCCATGACTCTGCACAGAGAGCAGCAGGCAGAGCAAAAAAAAAACCTAGGATGGGATGAGAGACACTTGCAGCCTGAGGGCTGTCACTTTCCAATATCTCTGAAAGGGCAGCCTTCCCTTCTGCCTGCAGTGCACAGTGTGAACGCCTGTTGATCTCTTCCCACCTAAAAGTCAACATAGAGCAAGAGACAACACCTGGATCTATCCCCAAGTCTCCAAGTTTAGGACATTGCTCTGGTAACCACCCTCTTGCTGGTACATGGTGTTGGGCCCAGACACTGATACATGACACACATACATTTTATACAGAGAGATCGTAAAGGCCTGCTGCAGGATCACAAGTGCTCGTCAACAGTGATGTCACAGGCAAAAGCTATCAGGTGGGGTAAGTTTGGGAACTAAGATTTGTCCTTCCAAGTCAGAGGAAAAAAGACTGTCAAAGTGCTCCACCCTACTTTTAACAAGACTCCAGCGCAAAAGATATTTTCTTCCTACCACAGAGATCATAGACAAATAAAATGATTTGACAGGCAGTCCTTGAAGAATAGCTTTTAAAGGATTTTTAAAAGATTTTTTTAAATATATGATCCAAAATTATATTAAGTATTATTTTGTAGGTTTTCATCTGATCGAGCTGCAATCCTTTATAGTCAACAACTACTAGTGGCATCCCAAAGACAAGGCACAACTGCAAGGCAGATTCTAAAAGAAAACACCACACTTTCAGCAATAAATGGTGACATGACCACTAAAAATAACTATAATTTTCTCTATTCATACCATAGCTTATGCAGAGTTTCCTCCTTGTTCCATCGTGGCAACACAATGAACAGGGAGTCTGAGTTCCTGGATGCAGGGACCAGTCCTGGCTCTCTCCAACTCTGGGGATATATCCCATTTGCACTCTTCAGGAGGGAGAAGGATCTGAGAGAGGCCAGACCAGCTTTTTGTAAATACATTAGTTCTTTACACAGCTCTGTCCCCTATTATGAAAAGCAGAGTCCTCTCATCTGTTGTTTTCAGCACTCCTGCTCAGGACAGACCTGATGAAGTCACCAGACTTACTGTATGGTTCTCCAGGAAAGCCAGCCTGTTCAGAGATGTCCACGTGAAAGGTGGGCAAGTGGCAGTGGGCCTGTGGGAGCTGGAAGGGACTGGGAGACAACCAAGGCCACAAAGAGAGCTGAGGATATATCTCCCTGTCTGGCTTGAACAGACAGCATCCTAGGCTGCTCTGAGTAGTGTTTTTGACAGATACCAGATCTGACCAGTGTTGTATCCAAGGCAGCAGCTCTGTGCCACTCACGTGTAGCTGTACGTGCTCTTTCCTCTGCAGCACACGGGGCTACAACACAGGGAAAGAGTGAGAGGAGGGCAATGGGAGACATGTGGGCCAGGGGTGGTGGGACCTGTACAGCCTGGGAGGTGTCCTGAAAACAAATACCAGACCTTCCTTCTCGGCTCTTCTTTGTGTCTGTGGGAAAGGCTGTGGGACACAGGTAACAGTCACTCAGAAGTGAGACAGCAAGACAGGCTGAGCTGGCTGGGATGTGAGGGGAGCACCGTAGGTGTGCGGAACCTACCAAGGGGTGAAACAGCAGCAGATGTCCACATTCACATGACCCTGGCAGCAAGGCATTCTGTGCTGCACACTTGCATTGCAGGCAAGTAGTTGCTAGGTAAATTTGTGTTGCCTGGCAACTCTGAGTCCAAAATTCATTCAGCTTCCTCAGATTAGGGGCACAGGCAAGCAGGGTTGGTTTTGGAGTACATCAGGGCCAATCCAGTCCATCGGGGCAAATACAGCTTACAACCGAAGGAGGGAGGTTCATGCCTTGGGTTGAGCAAGACAAGCACTGTCAGGAGAAGCCATTCCTTCTGAATGATGTGATGCTTATGGTGAGGCAGCACAGGTCTGCACATCTCGTCAGGTGTCTGAAGGGAGTGATGTCCAGCATATCATCATGCAGGTGGACATGTTGCTGCAGTGAGATGCGTGCTGACAGACACCAACATCAGCAGGGACGACTGCTTTTCCTCTGGGACATCCACATTGCCTGGAAGGAGGTGAGGGGGTCATGTAAAGTCCAGGCAACTTCCTAGTCTGAGCCACTTTCCCAGTGATCCACTGTGAAGACATTGAGAGTGGTCAGGAAATCTTGCCTTGAGGATGTTTAGGCAGGGATGCTCTTACAAGACAGCATAAATACAGCCTGTAAGTGCTTCTCATACTTCACTGCCTCCGTAGATATGATCTTTAAGTAATAGAGTAAGATGCAAACTCTTCTTGATCTCTTACTCCCACTTTAGCATTCAACCAGGCACAATTCAGAATTTGTCTCTTTATTCACATCCACACAAGTCCATAGAAACAAATTATTCATAAAAGCAATAGGTATTTAAAAAAAAAAAAGGAAAAAGAAGAAAGTCTGCTAATGATCACATTATCTCGCTCACAGCCTTCCAGGAATGCTCTCAGTGACAATATTGCACCTTTCCTTCCTAAACTTTCACTTCTTCATCAACTGCTTTTCTCTTCTTTGCCAGACTTAAACACATCTCCCACGTGTGCAGCCTAAAATCTAAATATTTCCAGTGTCTCATGTGCTTTTTTCTACTTCAAGTGAAACAAGAAGCTATCTTAAGAAAGAGATGAACCTTTTATTCCAAGCGGATTTCGACTTTTTTTTTCCTATTTCTTAGTATAGTGTAGTATAACAATAAATGGAAGATAACCAACAGCAGTACCCAAACCTGTGAAAACCACCAAATCTTTCTGCTTAAACATCACCCTTGCAGCTAAGTTGCTGCACAATATTATTGTCACCTTCCCACACAAAGGGTAAGATTTGCCAAAGTACAGAAGATAATCCAATGAAAACTTGTGGGATTGTTGATGTGCTGCAAGTTAAGCATTCAGTGAGTGTTAGCAGGTCTTGGACTGTTGGCTCTTGGGAGCCAGCACAGTGTATTTTTGTTTTGTAGAAGAAAGAGTTTTAGGGAAGGACAGCAGGGAGCTCTGAGGAGTTATTTAAATGAAAATAAAAATATAATAGGCCAAATTATGGATCTTTCTTAGGCTTTGACCGTGACAAGTATAATCCCATGATCTCCAGTGGTATTTTAGACTAAGCACTGTAAGATTTGGTCTCAATAACAATAGCAGTGAGAAATATTAAGATAAGATAAATAATCTTCTTACTTTTGCCTACCCCCAGTACATTCAGTCCCTCTGACAGTGATCAGATTACTTACGTGCCTATCTGCTCTTTATTTCAAGAAACTGATATTCCAGCTCATAATATGGAAAAGCTTTAATTCTATTCACTGTATCAAATAATACTGCTCAAGGAATGGGAGCTAAAGTCACCATGGTATAAAAATGAGAACTCTTAATTAAGGAGCAATCTTTGATAAGCAGGAAAGCCACTAGCCTATGACATTTCAGTTTAAATTGTGTCTCTAAGAGGAAGCCTGAAGCCTTTAACTTGTTGTGGGAATTAAAATCTTGTATTTGCTTTATATTTTATTAGTGCTTCCTGCATATAATATCTACGGTCCAAATTTTGACACCTCCATTTTCCCAAAGATAGTGTTGGGAATAGGGAAAGCTGAGAAAAAAACATCATCCGTATGATATTCAGTCCTAGGTGCAGACTCCCCTGCCAAGTTTTGTTAATAATTTTCCGATTTCTCTTGGTTGTCACATCTGGAACTAGGTGAAACATTTAAAGTAATTTTTTTTTTTTTTTTTTTTCACAGAGATGTATTGATTGTTGTCACTTTTTTGAAAGGAACATTTCCAAGTTCCAGGGGGATACTTTCTGTTCTTCTCCAGTTAGGGAAGAAAAGACTATTGTAATCTGAAGGAGGCATAATTACCTCCCATCAAAGTATTTGAAATAGTCAGTTTTCCTCCCCAATGCATATGAGGTGAGAAAAGGAGAGTGTGTACATAAGAAAGAGTTCACTTGTTTTGTGTTGCTCCAAATTAAAATATAAGTTGTTTGAGATATGGACTGTTTTTACTTAATATTACAATACTAGCTGGTGGCCTGAACCAAGATTTTGAAATAGAAAAATGATAAGGAATGATGTGATAATTATAATCAAATCAAAAGACCTTTGCCTTCCTTCTGTCATTAAACACAGATTACAGCTCCTAGACACCTTAATTTTCAGATATCGAGGACTCCTATGTTCAAGTAAGAAGGGAAGTCTGGCAGCTTTTCTTGAGGATCTTGCTATAAACCAGCTGCTAGTTTCAATGTCTTCTTCTGAGAAGTCCAAAACAGGAGCTGTTCACTAAACCCTGGTGAAAAGAGCAGAGGAAGCAAATTTGAGATGCTGTGTCATAGTGGTCTAACATTTCCCTTAGGGAGTCAGAACACCTATCTTTTTCATCATCTGACAGCTACAGGCTCAGTCAAAATCATGTTCGTTTGGAATCTGCCATCCAGCAAAGGAGAAATTGAAGAGCAAACTTAATATTTTTTATCGCCATTCATTGCTACAGAATATACAGCGTGAAATGGCTCTTACCATAGCACACAGCTGAGGAGAGGAGCACAGTGTCTTCATTTTCCTGTCACTCTATTTGGGGAACACAAAGCAGACATGCCCTTCCCCTGTTTATAAGGAAGCCTCAATTTTCTTATACCACTTTAGACACATATGGTCCTTCTCACTACATCCTCTTAAGATCTGGGACCTTCCCCCTCTGTAGGACCATAGAAAGTCACTTGCTGAATCACAGGCTGTCCCCAAGAGGAACAAGACTTTTCTAAGTAGTTCTGGAGAAGGAACAGGAGTATGTTCCTCTTCAGTAGTGGAAATGTTCTTTGGAAAGAAATGTGCAAACTTTTCTGCCTTATTTTTTACTTCAAACCATAATCAAAACTGCAAAACCACAGATGCTCCTCCACATATACTGGATAAACAAACCCTAACTTTTATAGAGGCTTTTGGTGGGAGTAAAGCTGATGCTAACAATAGAATACATGCTGGATGCTAGATGGAAAAACAGTTTTTCCCCACTAACAATCTTTTAAAAAGAATCTTACTGAGAAATAAATTCTTCAAAGAAAGGCTGCAAACATTATAAGCATGTGAAAGCAGTACAGCTATATATCATCATTCTATGCTTCTGTTAGAGTGGAAACCAGGTCTTGTCATTGATTGACACACACATAAGTCATATTTTTACAGGAATTTTAGATAGTGACTCAAAATTGTCATCTCACTATTTCCATTCACACACTAATTTCCATTTTCTGGTGTAATTTTTCATTTCATTGTCGCTCTATGTGTTTTCCCTTTATACACTACGTTCACTTCATTTCTTCCTTTCATTTTGTTTCCTTTGATACCCTAACAGCTGAATTTGAGAAAGTGTCGCTTTTATTTTTTTGTCACCAGAGGCAAGGAAATTAGCACCTTGATGGAAGGCGTACTACATGGAGCATACAGGCATTACAGAGCTCCTAGGCACATTTCACTTCACCGTGATTAGAAAAATTTAAAACAGGCATCACAATTTTCAGCCACTTTCCTTCCTTTTCTCCCCACACTGCCTTTGCAGAATGGCAGCCACTGAAACACATATTATGAAAAGCGGCTCGAGCCTCACCCTTGATGTTGTTGTCAGAGGACAGCAGCAATAATGAACTTTCTCTTCCACATACGATTTCAGACTGTACAGCAGTGGGCTAAGGCACTAGTTGATCTACTGTCTTTTTAGCCAATTTCCCACTACAGCTACAGCTATTACCTCTGAAACACCCCGGGGTTAACTGCAGTTAGATCTTGCAGGCTGGATCATGAGCAATGTCAGGGGCTGGAGGAGCAAGAAAGGAGCCTGTGTTTGTTCCCAACTTCAGGGGACAGCAATCTGTGCCGAGAAGCACCTAGGAGCTGGTGGAGTGGGATTAGCTTGCTGGGAGTTTTATGGAGAAGATAACAAGGACCAGCCAGGCACCTCCGGTGCACTGCACAGAAAAGGAAACTGGCTTTTCCTCGTAGAATGCCTAGAGAAACGCAGCTACCTGTTGCTTCCAGGGAACAAACCCAAGCCCCATTTACTAGCTTTGTAAATTTCATCCCACATTTGTAGCAAGATGGACATTTAGGGACTTTTTAGAGCTACTCCCCAAAGGTGCAAAGGCAATTTCTTTCCAGTCAGGATCCCACGACCTCTGCAAATTCACAGTCCATTTTTCCGGCCATGCAGAGAAAGTTAGTGATGAAAAGTTGCTAACTGGGAAGTGCTAGGGGCACTCACGCTACCCACTTTTAGGCACCTAAGTAGGTATTTGTGTTCGAAGACTTGTCTCTGTGATTCCTTATGCAGTCAAAGTGAAACAGTCTACCAGAAAATCATCCAAGGCAAAAATCTGCTCCAGGTGCTTTGAATACCCTTAAATAAACCTCTCTCCACCAACCACAGAAAGAGCTTAAGGAAACTAGCCTCCTAATTCAGGTACTAAGAATACACCCTGGAAAATGAATCTATTATTTAATATGCATACTTCACAGATGAATTAGACAGAAAATGGCGTACTTGGTAGCTGCAAGCAAATAAATAGGAGAATACTGGGAAAATACAGGAAATGTTGTTACTTCAGGAAGGCCCTATATCATGGGTCAAAATAACTTAAACTCTGCACAGTATGTGGCTCCTAATTAGGGGTTAGGGGTGGGCACTGGTTATTTTATCCGTCCTTCATTTTGCACCTGGACCTTGGTTTTCCAGTTCCAGGACTGCTGTTGGCATCCCTTTTAACAAATGCATGCAATTGTGCTTTGACAATTTGAGGTGCCTTGAGTGCAAATAAACCTCAAAAAATAGGGTTTTGCTTGTCACAAAAAAAAAAAAAAAATTAAACAGATTTAAAAGGTATGATTGCTTCTACTGTCCTTATTACACCTACAGTCTCTACTGTGATGTGTGTGAACAACTACATCAATGAGTCCTGCAAGAGATTAGTCTAAACCAGGCCTTCTGTCACAAAAGTATAAGACAGAAAACAATGTATTCCAAAACCCATTTTTAATGGTATCAAAATATAACAGTCAAATTGAAAAGGAATGTTATATTGCAGACACTTTGGTGGACAAAACTTGTCTACAGGTTCAGGATGTTGATCTGGAACTGTTACTATACAGTAAGTAACCAGGCCTAAACTTAGAACAATGACTCAAAATGTGCAACCACTCACCTATAAGGTGAAGACACTCAGCCCTGGGGAGTTTCCTTGGATGATGTCTCAATCTATAGGGAGAGTCTCCAGCTGCAGACCCACTGCTCTGAGGGAGACTGGCTCAAAGGGGTTTCCTGGTGTGCTCCACCAGTTGGATCGAGGGTCGTGGTCAGATATGGTCAGACTGGCCCCCACTGGTTAAGATGCTCGCCTAGATGTGCTCATTGGCTGGATGTCCCAACAGCAAGCGTCTGGACTTCTTTAGAACTTTCTAAGGTTTTCCAGGCACATGAGACTTTGGGCTTTGGGGGTGGGTGCACCTGCCACACCTTTGGCAGATATAACCCTACTTCTGTAAAACATTTACTCAATCATCTAAATAGCTCCAGAAATATCACACAAGTCAAAAGCTTAAAATTAAGCACATCTTTAAAACTACTCAGCTTAACTGTGGTCATCTTCTCTCTTCTACTTGTTCATCCAACTGCAACTTACGTCTGGCACTGCTCACTCTTTGCTGCTCCCCTGTGTGGCATTTTTGCTAGGTCTTGAGATGAGCAGTCAATCTTTGTGAGGAGTGCTGTGTCATGGTATAACCTCAGCTGGCAGCTAAGCACCCTACAGCTGCTCACTCACTCCTCCCTCATGGGATGGACAGAGAGAATCAGAAGGATAAAAGTGAGAAAATTCACGGGTTGAGATAAAGAGAGTTTAATAGGTAAAGCAAAACCCACAAACACAAGCAAAGTAAGCAAAGGAATTCATTCACTACTTCCCACCAGCAAGTAGATATTCAGCCATCTCCAGGAAAGCAGGGCTCCAATGAAGTAATGAACCTCAAGCAAAATGGTTACCTGGGAAGACAAACACCATAACTCTGAATGTCCCCTCTTTCCTTCTTCTTCCTCCACCTTTATATGCTGAGCATGACATGTATGGTATGGAATACCCCTTTGGTGAGCTGGAGTCAACTGTCCTGGCTGTGTTCACTCCCACACTCTGTGTAACCCCAGCCTGCTCACTGGGGGGGTGCGGTGAGGAGCAGAAAAGGCCTTGACTCTGTGTTAGTACTGTTCAGGAACAGTGAAAACATTCTTGTTTTATCAACACTTCTTCCAGCACAAATCCAAAACATAGCCCCATGCTAGCTGCCATGAAGAAAATTAACTTTACCCCAGCCAAAATCAGCACAAGCTATATTAACACCAGGAAAGATTTGGGCATGCAGTGGTGAAGAGGAGGTGTTTAAAAACAGTATAAAAAGGCTGCATGGCAAACTGTAGCATTTAGATATAAACCTAAAGAAGGAACTTCCTAAGGCTACCTAAAAACTGCCAGGAGAAAACACTTAGAAGCTGGCAGTCACTTGACATTGTAGGCTATTGGATCTGAAATATCAGTACATCATTTCCTCTCGATTTCCTACTCATAGTAGAGTCTAAAGGTAACTTTCTAATGTATTACTTTCTATAAGAGTACAGTAAGAAAAAGACAGAAATGACCAAAGACAGAAATGACTTATTTTCAGAAGCTTTTGCTATGTTTTTACAACATTGGAGGATTCTGTCAGCAATTTAGAATCATTTTTGCATATTAAAATGGCACATACTGTACTTCATTAACAGGGACACTGTGAAATTATAAAAAATTTAGAGAAAATTGCAGGATATTTAGAGTTATTTCTTCCTGAAAATATGCAAAGCCCTTTGGGGAAAATGTAAGTAGATGATGCTCAAAGCATTCATTGTTTTCTTATGTAGCAATAAACAAATACTTTAAACTAAGAATCATAACCCATCTTTAGGAAATCTCCTCCTGAATTATATACCAAAACAAAAGACCCGCAAAATCCAGCACACCTTTACATCCTCAGTGTTTTGCTTCAACATTTTCCATTTCTGAGACCATCCTGCCGGGAATCGTACTGACTTGGAGAGAGAGCTGCTGGGACAAGTGCTTATGTGGGTAATCATCCAGGAAGACACTTAAGAAAACAAACAGAGCCATGACAACTAACAGAGGTAGGAAATCTGTCCTTGTAGCTTATGGGGCAGAGGCAGATGAGGGCAACAGTGTCCGTGCTGCCCTAAGGCTTTCTAGCTGTTTACAATGTCTGCATTTTGTTCACTGTTTTGTATTGCCTTCTAAATTATTGCCACTGCATGTGTCAGTTACCTAATTATAAAGTACATTATTTAAAAACACATCCTAAGTTATTTGGATCGAAGGCCATAGTGTTTGTAACAACGAACTCCAATTAACTTCAATGACCGTAGTATCATCCTGGCAGACTGTTTTCTGTCTAGTGAAGGAGAACATCTTACTAAATTTGAAGATCACGGCATGACAACTTGTATTTGCATATTGCCAGGTACTGCTATCATACCCAGTAAGGCAACCAGAGCACAAAAGAGATGAGGATCCCTTTTCAGAATGAGAAAAAGGCAAAGATACATTTGGAAATGGTTTCTGCAATGAATCTTACTATTCCTTTAGTAAAGTGTTGGGTTTTTTTTTTTCACAGCAGTGTAAAGCAATATTGAAGTCTAATAAAACTGTTAAAACCAAAATCTCACAGTGTTAAATTTTCCTCTGAATCACTGTGATATGAATTTGATGCAATCCCATTAACGTCAGTAACACTGATTTCATGAGTTAATCTATATTTACACCAGTGTATCTGAGAGCACAGCTTAGTCCACCACACAACAAAGCATTTACTGGTACAGAGTACACTGCTACAAGTGTTGAAAGGGAATATCCCACCCTGTGGAAACAGCACATATGGTGAGCTGAGTTCTGGTGCAGGAAAGAAGCAAGAGGAAAGCCTGCCTGGCAGTGACAGCCCTGGAGAGAGATTCTGGAGATGGATTTTGTCTTATGTTTTCTTCAGAAATATGTTCCCTCTCTCTACCTCACTTCTCCATGTAGGTCGTAACACTAGCAGGTCCTTTCTCTTATTCTGTTTATATCTGGAGCTAGATTTTGAAGACTCAGACTTAATCAATAGTGATTCACAAGACAGACAAAGGTATGTAGCTCCTGTGGTGAAACAGGATACCCTAATGAGATCAAAGATGCAATCAGTTTGCTGGATGAAAACTCAGGGACTATCACAGTGTCCAGCACAATAGAGAATTGAACTCACCTGAGATACTGAGTGCCACATAAACACAAATAAGAAGTTGTAAGAGGGGAAGGTTAAAGAAGAAACAGAAAGCAGCATTCTGAGAGGAGGTGAAAAGAAGCAAATCAGATATCAAAATGCAAGTACAGCAGAACTGGAGTCTTCAGCTGCTCAGGTTACGACCCTGCATTGAGTTGCTACCTTGCTATGAATATTAATGTCAACCGAGTGACTAGGAATAATGTATGATGTAAGAAATGCTAAGAGGTACATTTAATTCTCCTTTAAATGGAAGGGAGTTATAGTCTTCTGGAGCTTAAAAATATGCCAGCAACACCCTGAAGTCAACAAATAATATAATTCACAAGTTACAGACACCTCTGCAGATCACCTTGCCCTACCCTTGCTCAGAGGATGTTCAAGCTTGCCCAGAACAACGTCCACTTGCATTTTGAATTTGTCCAAGGACGGAGAATGTACAATCTCTCTGGCCAACATGCTTCAGTGCTCAATCAACTTCATAGTAAAAAATGGTTTTCTTCTGTTTAAATGGAATTTCCTACACTTCAGTTAGTGCCTCTTGGCCTTAAATATGTGTTAAGTAAATAACTAAGTAAATAGTTGAATGAGGCATGATAATCCTGGAGATTTTGGAAAATGAAGTAAGAGGCACGCATCTGAATAGGCTAATGTATGTGGATATTGAAAAGCAGGAGCCCAGTATACAGTCTAACAGTAATTGGTTTTCTTAATTTTCTCTTTCTTGTACATTTCCAACTCTCTAACTCCCATGTGAGTTGGTGAGCTATTATGTTGAGGCTGCCTATTAGATATAAAGCTTTACAAGCTCATTGTTGATAATGTCAATGTCATGAAGAAAATTCAGGCCAGTTACAATATGTGGTACAAAGCTATCTAAAATTGTAAGTGTGGGCGTTTCAAGCGTGGGTCTTATCTCATTTGAAATTGAAATATGTTTGCAGTGCTTGAATGTGGGAAGATTAATTAGCACCTCTGTTTCAAAATAAGAAGGAGTAGAAACCCATCACAAGGAAAAGGGTAAGTGACACTGTCGACAGCTAGGAAGAGAGGTTTTTCAGCTGGAAAATAGTGCAGAAAAGAAACAAATGCATCCATTTCTCTAATGTGAAGGCAAAGAAAATGGTATTTGATACTGATTGAGTTTTTCAAAACAATCCCATGGCCACATTTTTCTTAATTGCCAAATAGTAGCAAGCTTAGATATTCAACTCATTCTCAGGAACCTACAGATCTAATAATATTTCAAAATATTTGCTTTCCCAGATTCCAACTCTCAATTCCTCCAAGTAGGTAAAATGAATGAAGCTAGAAGGTAAGCAAACAAACAACAAGTCCTCATGCATATTATGGCACATTTCACTCTGATGTATTTTGGTGAAAGACTGGAATACATTAAGTAGCCCTAGGTGTCATTTTAAAGTAGCTCTCTGTTGTAGTTTAGGAAATAGAAGCTGCCATTTCACTATTTCATCTTTTTTGTATGATCCTTTACTGGTTAGGAACAGTTCCCTTTGATATCTCATATAGGATCACTCACAGATGTTTCTTTTATTCTTCATAAAAGCAATATAAAGACACTGGTAGTTGGTATTATCAAAGGTTCTTAATATAATTTACTAAAATAACATTGAAAAGCAGTCTTCTTTCAGTGGAATGACTTTGTTAATGGGGTTTGGAGATAGGAAGGTAGGTACCTATATCCTGTCTTACAGCAACAAGATGAAAGAGACATATTCAAAACTTCAAACCCCTGCTATCACACAGGTGATTTTCTGTCTTGCTTCAGGTAGCTCAGAAATACTGAAGGGTTGTATTTAGATCAATGTCTGCACTGCTCAACCTGAACTGACAAGACGAAATATTCTGAACTGTAATTTATCACAGGAAGTGATATGGTAAGATCTTATATTTATATATATATATATATAAAAAAAATTAGAATTATGATTGTGCAAGAAGTAAAGAAATTCCTGTCACAGAAAAAAATTCCACACAGGAGTATCTACACGAGCACCCTTCCCAATTTAATTTTTCCTCCTACCTGGATTCCTACCTTCTCCTTTTTATGAATCTGAGGGAAAAGTGCCCCAAAGTGCCCATTTTGCATATGCACCTTGACAATAGGAAAGTCTATCTTTGAAAAAGGGTTTGATTTCTCATACAACCAAATTCTTTTTCTAAAAGAAGTTTACAAAAGCCTTAGTGATATTTGCTACATAAATTAGTTAAATCTGAATTTTGCATAGCGTATGAAAAATTGGAATCTCAAATTATTTTGCAGCAAATATTCCATATCTCACTTTAATTTTGAGATGAAAAGTTAGTGAAATGGCATATTGTGTATGTACTGTGCACAAAACTTCCCTGCATTGACTGTTACAGGTTTTTTTTTTCAGCTAATATAAGCCCTACAGGGGCAATTTAGCTTGGTCAAAGTCAAGCTGCCTTCTATCAGCCCCTTACATCTTCAACAACCATAATAATTCGTGAAATTGAACATGTTTTGTTGTATGTTGATAGTGCTGATCTTGAACAAAGCAAATAAGTCAGTTTGATTCTCCTAAATTCAGATTAATCTGCAAAGCATAAAGTAATAAAAACATTATTTTGACTAACAAACTGAGCAGATGCGACAGCAGTTGTCAGGGGAAAGCATGTGTCATGCACATACTTAAACTCACCACAGCAACCAGCTGTAACATTTCATAACAGCTCTTCTTTCTTCGCAGGAGTGCCTTCCTTCAGGTTTGCTTTGGGAAGACAGAAGGGTGGAAGAAATGAAAATCTAAAAGGCTTGAATTGCTTAGAAAGAAGAAATATTGAAATGGTAGCTTAGGAAGACAAATAGTGGAAAGAGGCCCTGAGATGAGTTCCCTTAGTGAAAGTTACCAGTTTGCCATGAAGGGCTGTCCCGTAAAAGTTGTATGCATTGGAAGTCAGTTATCCACAGGACAAAGTTTAAGTATACCTGTACAGCTTTCTCTAAGATTTAGTTGGAAGGCAGCATCTATCTTAAAACATGTATCCAACAAAGTCTGTGGAACAGTCAGTTTAAGTTTTCCAGTTCCTTGTGGGCTCGTGCAAATACGTTCTCCAATGACCAAGTAAATACTTAAATTTAACAGGTTTGAAGGCTAAAAAGTCCTATCAAAAGAAGCAATCAAACTTTTTTTCTAGGAACATGAAGACTCATAAGGTTTGAGGAGAGGTTTGAGCTTAGGATGCCAATATTGGTCAGACTAGGGAGAGGTGTATAACCACCACACACGAACATTGCATTTCACCAGAAGCAGGCACAGTCTCACAGACACAAGTAT
>WHYT01017110.1:314568-335546 GCA_009806455.1 Tetrax tetrax
AAAAAAAAAAAAAAAAAAACAACCAACCAAACAAAAGCATTGCCAGAATATAGATTTCTGAGCAAAACTTACTTTATCATCAGGCTTTTGAGATCCTGATCTTCACCTTCTCGTAACTCATATTTGCTTGTTAAAGACAGTGAAATCTCCGTTTTTGCAAGCTGATTCAGCGTGCTTTCCCTGTTGGAGTCATTGGGATCAACAGCTCCTTCCCCTGTAAGGAAACATCTTTTACTTCAAGTATGCAAACTTTCCCATGATTCAATGTGTGAAGCAAACAAGAACCTAGATAAATCACTGTAAATCATCACAAATAGCACAACCATTCCTACTATTCAGAAGCAGTCTATTCTTGGACATTGAACAAACAAAACCATAAGGAAGTTATGTATAAGCTCAGTTAGAATATTTTGGAAATGCCACCAATTCTTGCTTTTCAAGCCACTGATGTTCAAGCGACTTGCATGTCTTGTTCTCAAACAACAACACAATTTAGCATCCTTTGTCTTAACATACAGCGATAGTGAAAAATGAAAGAGTAGCAGCTATTTTAACAGGCTATTTGCTTGGAAGCTGGTATTATCCATGACATTCTAGCTACTTGATAGTGGTCTGCCAGTACCTCAAGGGGGCCTACAAGAAAGACGGGGAGAGGCTGTTCAGTAGGGCCTGTTGTGATAGGACGAGGGGTAATGGTTTTAAATTAGAGGGAGGTAGATTTAGATTAGATATTAGGAAAAAATTTTTCACAATGCGAGTTGTAGAGCACTGGAACAGGTTGCCCAGAGAGGTGGTGGATGCCCCATCCCTGGAAACATTCAAGGCCAGGCTGGATGAGGTTCTGAGCAACCTGATCTAGTCAGGGATGTCCCTGCTCCTTGCAGAGGGGTTGGACGAGATGACCTTTGAAGGTCCCTTCCAACTCTAACCATTCTATGATTCTATACTTTCTAAACAGTTCACATCTTACTAAAATTAAGGCAAATTAAATATCTTTCACATTTATTCCTTCTAACGTTCTAATAAATACAATTTAATCTTAAGATTAAGTTATTAAAAATCACTTGTTTTCTATCTGCAAATTTGAGCACAACTGGCTCATTCTGGTTAAAACATTATTAATGTTTGAATTTTTTATCACATCACTAATGTTTAGAGTCAGTATTGCAGTTAGGAGAAGGCTCAGCTATGAGGAGAGGTGTTACAAAAAGTGTTCAGAAAAGAATTCTATGGTAAATGAAGAAGCTGCCACTGAGAGACACAAGGGTATTTACATCAAGCCCCCATGTAATTCTGCCCCTAGAATGAAGTTAACCATAAAGGTGAAGAACAACATACCAAGGAAAGACTCTACATCAGGGACAGGTCCCAGTCCTTCCAGCAATTCGTTCAGCAGGTCATTTGGCTCAGTGGCAATTGCATCCTGGTGTTCTAACAGTAGCTATAAACAAACATAAATGAAGTCATTGTCCAAAAAAAAAAAAAAACAAAAAAAAAAAAACCAAAAAACCCAAAACCAAGACAGAGAGAGAGAAAAAGAATAATAATCCTGGTATCCAAGATATTAAATTAGGTCATGTATTTTTTCATTCAATACTTTTTATTCTACAGAAATCTAAAGAAGTTTTTAAGAGAAGCTTGGTAAGATTCTGAGCCACAGAAGAAATGTCATGCAATACAGAAAGACACAGGACTAATTAGCCTCATTTTCAGAGGATTATGATGATGAGATGTGATTACGTGATTGATTTCTTATTTGGGTGTGCTCTTAAAATATTATACAGCCTTTTTGTTTCTGAGGTGGGTTTTTTTTGAGAAAGAGAATGGTAACTCTGTGTGTGTGACAAAGAGGAAGAGAGATTCTGTAAATATTTATGTAATATTTATATACATGTATACATTATAAAGCAGCTGTAGCAGCATAGAAAAATACTCTTCACAATACATATTTTTAAACTTTCTAAATATTTCAACTTGTTATGTTCTTTTTTTTTAAAAAAAAATAATTACAAGGACCTTCTAAAAACCTGATAACTTACTCAGACCATACCAGACGTAGACCATAGTGAAGTTTATAGTGGTATGATGGCTGAATTTGTGAATTTAAGTGGAGATTATTTTAAAATTTTTTTTTATATACCACATAGAATGAATGTAAAGGAAATCTTATTGTTCATGTCACAAAACATAATTTCTCTCCTTTAACGGGTTAGAGTACTGCAGCACTACACCAGACAGGGTCACACAGGACTTGTTCATTCAAATGGAGCCTTTTGTACTGCTGAGGTTTCTTTTGTCTATGAGAAAGAGGATTTCCACTGCCAAGATTGTTTGGTTTTTCTGCCAGGTAGACTGATCTCTTGACAAGGGACCTGTAAAATCTGAAATATCAGTGATTGCCATCGGGCACTAGAAATTATTTAGAGAAGACAAAGATGTGAAGTAGGACAAAAGCAAGTAAAGCACTGCAGTAACCAACATAAAAAAATAGCAGTCAGTATACTTCCTCACCTGCATTTTTATCTGTCTTAGTGGAGGTAAGTTTGCAACCAAATTACAGAGGTGACAAAGTATCTCTCTAATTAATTTTTTATTGTAAGTTAATGAATTGTTTATGGACTGCTGGTTAGAGGACAAAAAGGACAAAGTATTTTTTTTTAACTAATGGCAGGCATAAAATAGCAGCATTCTTCTCCACCCAGCCTTTCCCAAAGAGGAAGGAGTGTAAGGAGAAGGCACATGCTAGCAGCATTTACTGATCAAGTGACAAAGATACTGAGTCGAGAAGTTATAAAGGAAGAGACATCATATTTACCTTTTTCAGCAATCTAGTTCAAATGAACATTACATGTTCCAGTCAAAGAGGACAGAAAAAGTTGAGGGAAAAATAAAAAGCAAACATAACGGGCGGAAGCAAAACAAAAATTTATTAACCTGGAGACAATGGGCATATTAGATCACAAAGGAGTGAAATTCTGGCACTGTGTAAGCCACCAAGGCTTGCCTCAATTTTCAGTGGTTCTAGGACTTTATCCGGTGTGTTAACGACAGTTGAACTGTAATATAAAATGAAAGTAACACATTGCTTCGTCTTAAACTGTAATCCAAACCAGTTTCTTTTCTCTCTCCAGATATAAATTAAAGTTTGCCATACAAAGGAAAAACCACCAGAACTATAATTATTGTTTTGAAAACACTGACTTTGCAGGCGTACCTGTACACTTGAAGAATATTCATTGTAAGACAGTCTATCAGGCACTGGCTACAGAGCATCATTGGAGATAACAATGGTCCTTGAAAATATATGATGAAAACTTGATTTTGAAAAGATTTCACATCACAGGTTAAGGAACGTGAGACTGAAACACCAGTGCACTTGTTCCAGCATCACTCATTGCAGGGATTGACTTATATGCACCTCCATCAATTTGGAGGCAAGACGCACTGTGGCTGTTTGTGACTTTAACCCAACAGCTGCTATTTCTGAAAATACTCCTAGAGGGACGTCTTTTGAAGGTTTAGAAAATGGGATTAAAATCTGACTGGAGAAACAATCCACTGCCCAGGAACACGCTGCCTGGAGCAATTCAAATAAAACTTTCAGATGTCACTTACATTGTTGCAGACTCCCATAAAGATAAAGCCTGACCTATTTTTCTTTTGTTTCAAAACTTGTTCCCTTTGACATTTTGTTACTGTTGTAATTACTGCCTCTCTCTCGTTCCTTCCCCATTCTGGCATTCGTTATTGAGGCATGTTCATGCTGTGCTTTCACCTCCTCATCCCTGCTGCCCAAAAGGCATTTGGCGGGACCCACCAGAAGCCTGACATGGCATGTTGGCTTTGGCTGGGATGGAGTTAATTTTCTCTATAGTATGGGGATGTGTTTTGGATTTGTGCTGGAAACAGTGCTAATAACACAGGGATGTTTTAGTTACTGCTGAGCAGTACTTACAGAGAGTCAAGGCCTTTTATGCCTCTCACCCCACCCCACCAGTGAACATAAGTTGGGAGGGGACACAGCCTGGACAGCTGACCCCAGCTGACCAAAGGGACATTCTATACCATATGATGTCATGTCCAGCATATGAAGATGAAGGAAGAAGAAGGAAGGGGCAGATGTTCAGCGTTATGGTGTTTGTCTTCCCAAGTAACTATTTTGCGTGATGGAGCCCTGCTCTCCTGGAGATGGCTGAACACTTGCCCGCTGATGGAAAGTTGTGAATTAATTCCTTTGCTTGCTTTGCTTGTGTGCATGGCTTTTGCTTTACCTATTAAACAGTCTTTATCTCAACCTATGAGCTTTCTCACTTTCACCCTTCCAATTCTGCCCCTCCATCCCACCGGGGGTGGGGTAAGTGAGTGGCTGTGGGGTGCTTAGTTGCCAGCTGAGGTTAAACCAGAACAAATGGCCAGAAACACTACAGTTCTCCCATTTTGCTGCAGATGGCAGGGTGTATGGATTAAGATGGATGGAAGCTTTCCTTTAATCAGGTGCAATCACCACCTTTGTCAACAAAATAAGGCAAATGACATTTCACTGCATATTTACCTCCACACTTTGCTTGAGCCTTGAAACTAGAAAGCTGCTCCCTGGCTTAGCAAGCTGTAGACATGTTAGTCCAAGGCACACTCTACACAGTGTTGCCATACGTGATGCTGTTACAGCTACACGAAATATTTTTTAAAAATATAGCTGCATCCAGAGAACAGACTGACGATGGCAAAAGAGGTTTCTGACAGCACCTTTCTGTATAAATTCACAACCCTGCATAGATTTCCCCTTTCCCTTCCCTGCCTTTCCAATTGTCTACCACTCTCTACTGTTCTTCAGTCTTTTCCCCTTTGCCCCTGTACAGTAGCAAGACATTCTACCACTTTTGAGAATTTTTTCAGACATGTAGTAATATATACATGTATTTAGAAAAAAAAAGATTTTAAGCCTTGCTTAAAAGGATTGCTTAGATAGCTGAACAACAAGAAACAGAGAAGGTGGAGGAAGTAGGGTTTTGAAGAAAATACATTTCACTCTTGAATGCATCTATAGTTAGAAAGCAGTACTTATCAGCTCCATAAAAAAATGAGTTTGTGTAATCTTACTGGTGGGAAAAGGTCTTACTTGACAGCTTGAAGGAAAGTGGCAGGCAACTTGGCTTTTCAGAAGGATTGTTGCCATTATTTTGGTTTGCTGCACTGCATGCTCTTAAGCATACATATTACTATCACTGTCGGTAGGAGATTGTTGGCACAGGGATGCATTTAGATGACATTTTTGTCTGGGCAGGCATAAGAGGAAAGGGTTGTTTTCTGCATAAAGCCTTAGAAGGAAGTTTTTTCCATTTCCCTTCCCACTCTTTCTTTGCTGTGTTCACACAAGAGAGGACTGATGCTCTTCTCTTGCTTAAAATGCTGGGATGGTGGGCAGGTTTCTCCTCTATTGAACAGGCCACTGTCATTGCACCAGATCCCAGGCAAGCATTTGCCTCTCCTAGGAGGGAGGTTTTGTTTGGAGAGGGAATTCTGTATCAGAGGTGGGCAGTCGATACGGAGAGTCACCACTTTCTCTGCCAGGTACGCAGCTTAATACACCCGCCTGCACCATCGTACAGGGAAGCCTGAATTTGACAGAAGACCAGCCTGGAGAGGGAAATGTTCATTCCTCTCTCTTTTCCTCTGCCTTTCAGAAAGCTATTCCCTAAAACATAGTGACCCTTGAGGAGGAGGAAAAGAGCAGGTCAGCATTTCCACCTCTGTGCAAGGATGTGTTCTGCACCCTTGCTTCCCCTATGGAAGCTGACATTATCTGGGATAGTTCATTATGTGCTGTAAAAGACATCTAGAGGCACCAGTGTTCCCTCATTTGCTCTGCCCAGACCATTACAGTGCAAATAATTCACAATAGAATAACAGAGAGGGATCAGGCTCACTGTATCTGCATCACCATGGCAATGGCTGCACTAGTAGAAATTAGGAAAACTTACCGTACAGAAATCCAAAAAGGTTAAAAAAAATCCTTCTCTAATATGTCTGTACTACCTTCACTGTCCCATTACAGCCTCTGTGATGATAAATTTTCCTGTCAGACAGAGGAGCAAAGTCTCCATAAATCCCATTTGAGTACATTCCTTACCTGTGGGAAGCTAAAACATTCAAATGCAGCTCTCTTCAGTATATGATTTCCAACCAAAAAGCATCCATTTGTACCTCTGAAAACTTCTACTTGAATACATCTCTAAGTCATGTGTGAGTCAGTATGTAGTTCCATGTCCAGGGATCTGTCAAAATGGATTCTGCCTTTCGTTAAGTATTGTCTCATTACCATGGAGAATAATGTAATAGTGAGACTAATTTTATATGCAGGAGAATGTAGCAAATACTCACATGCCAAATCCAAACAGAGGTAAAATAATTAAAGAAGTATGTAACATGGGAAGAGCACAATTACACTTTGACCGGAACAAGGAGTTCTCCTTTACTCACAGCTTTTCATCTGAGAAGCAATCAAACTCAACATTGAGATTCAGAAAATCACTCCATCCCTGCTCCTAAATAATGTGCTCGCCCCTCTTTACACAGCAGCTACCACTTCTAGTTGCAACTGAAAGGAGACATGTAAAAACCAACAATAAAGTATTTCACAAGGCTGAAGGCATCTTCTTAATGTTGTCCAGTAAAGGCAAAAGTAAGGAACCTTCTCTTAGAGTCCTATCCATGGCAAAAGCTTCGGATTCGACCTTCCAGTGGACTATAGTTGCATAACACCTAATTTAAGAGTAAAACACTTAAGAGAAATCTAGGGCATTTCAGTGACAAAAAAAGCTACTAATCACTACTGTGAGGCTGAAAATGTTGATGTCTTCATTTTCACCTGAAATAACATAGTACCCTTAGCAGAGATTCCCAGAACAGTGAAGAACTACAGAAGCATATAATTTATCACACAAAATTCCATGATCATTAACAAAGCAAATGTTCAAATTTGGTTACAGAGAATCCTCTGCCATGAAAGCATAACACCTGCTTAAGTGATTTCCTAAGCCATGAATATACTCACAAAGCATGACTCTGCCATGAAAAACTTAAAATATGTATGTATAATATAAAAGGTCCAGTGGAGGAGTAAGAATGATGAGAACCTATTGTGATCCTTGAAAGCACCATTTACAGCATATGTAATGTCTTTTTTTATAATGCCCTATGTGGAAGAACACTTGAGTATGTCAAGTGGTAATAATTAAGGCCAGAGACAAGTTTCTGTAATGTCGTACGTGTTTGGAAAACAAAAAAAAGAAACCAAAGTAAAGCAAAATAAAACCAAATCACTTTGTAACTCATCCTCTTGGGAGGTCACCAAAACCTTGAAAAGCAACAGCTAAAGGATGAACGAAAGATCTGTCTCTTACATGAGCTCCAGGTTGATTAGAACCACTCCTGAGAAATTCTGTATTTGATGACAAAAGAGGCCAGAAGGCCAACCGCAACCCCATCAAGAGGAGCATGGCCAGCAGGTCGAGGGAGGTGATTCTCCCTCTCTACTCTGCCCTGGTGAGACCCCACCTGGAGTACTGTGTCCAGTTCTGGAGTCCCCAACATAAGAAGGACATGGACCAGTTGGAGAGGGTCCAGAGGAGGGCCACAAAGATGATTAGAGGGCTGGAGCACCTCTCCCATGAGGACAGGCCAAGAGAGTTGGGGCTGTTCAGCCTGGAGAAGAGGAGGCTCCGGGGAGACCTGATAGCGGTCTTCCAGTACCTCAAGGGGGCCTACAGGAAAGACTGGGAGAGGCTGTTCAGTAGGGCCTGTTGTGATAGGACAAGGTGTAATGGTTTTAAAATAGAGGAAGGTAGATTTAGATTAGATATAAGGAAAAAATTTTTTACAATGCGAGTTGTAGAGCACTGGAACAGTTGCCCAGAGAGGTGTTGAATGACCTATCCCTGGAAACATTCAAGGCCAGGCTGGATGAGGCTCTGAGCAACCTGATCTAGTCAGTGATGTCCCTGCTCCTTGCAGGGGGTTTTGATAGATTGCCTTTGAAGGTCCCTTCCTATCCTAACCATTCTATGATTCTATGAAAAAAAAAAAAAAAGACTCCAAACCCTGACATCAGAGCATTCAATGAACCAGACACATTAAGGTAAATTTTTAAAGATGTAAATAGTACAGATTGAAGACACTAAATCACTGGCATAGATTTCTGCAAGGCAAATTGTCCATGATGAATTAAAAAGCACCATGGTGAGAAAGACAGACTGTCAATATTTGCTAATGTAGAAGGATGTATCTGACTGTTGTTTGTTCAGTCACTCAGATTACCAAACTCTCTATTAAGACATTGTTTAGAGATTCAGTTGCTTCCTTGTCCAACATGAAAGAGAAGCTTTAATAAACGAGAGTAGGCTTTGGACATCTGCAAGTACATGAGAAGATGGAGTTGAGTCTAAGATTTCTCATTTGTCAGGGCCTCTTGTCACTGTCACTCCTCCACTTAAAAAGAGATTTTCAATACAGTCCTGGGAATTCAAACACTATATTTCCATTGAAATTCTGGGGCTATACCATTTTGAAAATCTCATTCTGAAATATTAAGCAGTAATGAGCATTAAACACTTTGCCTAATCTAAGGTTTGGGTAATGCTAAGGACTTCTCTGTAATGCTGAAGCCATATGCGTGAATAGAAGAAAAAAATCTCCCCAGTTTAGCAAATTGCCAATACTGCTGAAACATGTGTTGATCCTGGGACTGAAATCAAACTTCAAAGATATGAAACAAGCCCAGATCTTGCTAAATAGTATGTCAAGTTGTCTCCTCTTACAATTCAGATGGAATTATACTGTACAGAACATCTCCAGTTACTGTATTTAGCTTAAATGTGATGAACTGCAGTGCTCCAGTTTCTTCCCCACTCTCCGGAAACTATTTCATGTTCTAATTGACCACAGTTACAGATTTTGTCTGGTTTTTATCCTCCATTCTTCTTTCACTGAGTTTATCCCATTACTTCTTATTATTTCTCCCTAAACTACTCTAAACAATTCTCACACCTATTTTACCATGCAGAAAAAGAATTTTACTGTTCAGATACTAAACATATTGTTTAAATATTAAACAGTGCTGTTTTTCTCTTTACTGTTAAACCAGTTTGAAAGCAGGATTTAAATTGGTTTAAAAATCTCTGACGCTGAGCTCCTGTACCACTGGTGTCAGAAATGTTACCATTTTTCCTTCTGCAGCAGGCTAACTGTGCTATTACTTTCATGAGGGATGATTCTTTTTTGTTAGAGCTACGGTATGCCACACTCAAATAGCAAATGATTTTACAATGCTGCATTAGTACAGTCAGAAGTTTTGTTGGTTTTTTTCCCCAAAAACCAAACAGCATTACATACATCTTTCTAACTGTAATCAGTCACCTGGTGACTTCACAATCCCATTATGATACAGAGATGAGAATATGAAGTGGTGGAATATGAATATGAGTGTTCTGTGAAATTTTTCATGCAGACTATGAGAATATCTACTGAGACAACTTCCTCATCTTCTTTTAAAATGTCACAAACATTTAAATATGGGTTAAAGACAAAATTTTCTTTCTTAATCTTTTCATACTGGAGAAGGAATGTTTCATTTGAAACTTCCCAAGGGCAATGTTCAAATTCCCTTGAACTCTTAATCTTGGTGGATGTGTTGATATCCAAAAAGAAGGGACATCATTGTATACACATTTTTAACATGGTAGAAATCTTCCCACACTTGTTGTCTTGTTCTTAGAAATTGGGGTCAAAATCTCAAGACCTCTGCTTCTAATCAGTGGCAGTGAAGTAGATCTCAGGTTAGCTGGCCTGATGCTAGCAGAAGAAGGGCATTGTGAATATTTTTAACATACCAGGGCCCTAATACTACCTAATCATACTTAAACTCTGGGATTTGTTAACACAGAAAACTTTGAAACTGGTTGCCACTCATATGTGCATATTTTGATTTAAGTATAATATAAAGCTAACAAAGAATACATGACTTGAAAGTTATGTATTCTTCAATACAGTAGTCTGGACAGCAGATATTAAAACCACTCAGTACAATTTCTGCAGGAATACTGGGAACCATGTAAATAACCACATTTGTATCTCCTGTTCTTTTGTTAATTACTTGAAAAGTTCTGGATTGTTGGTTTGAAGGAGAAATATTAGCTTTGGGGACTATACTGCCAGCAGCAGGTATTATGGATACTTGGTTCATTATTTGGACTTCTAAATATTATCATACTACAAATAAAACTACTAAAATCCCCCCAAAGCTAAGTTCATTTGGTTTTGAGTTCTGCTATTACATTTAGATGGTTCAACAGCTCAGTTCAAAACATCTGATTTGAAACCTTGATAAATCAAGAGATGGTAAAAACTGTGCTTTCTGTTGGTAACTCCAGTCCAGCCAAGGTCAGTAATGAAAGAAAGCCATAAATAAGTGACAGGGCTCCAGTATGCCAGAATGTGTTATATAATTTCATTTAAATTATTACGAATGTCATCAGCTCTGTAGTTTGGCAGGCAGAAAAGAAAGACTAGAGCACTATGAATAATGGATTTTGGGGCTATTTTAGCTGAAGCAAAAAAAATTGAAACAAAAAAAAAATCAATTTATGTCAACACAAAATACTTTGTTGACTAAAGACAAAATGTTTTGTTTCATTTTTGGCCAAATGAAATGTCTCATTTGACCAGACAGGAAACATCATTTTTCATTTTCAAGTTACTGTACTAGATTACATCTCATAAGGCCCCCATCATTTTGAAACAAAAGTAAAAATGGAGCATTAGTTTTAAAAAAAATAAGTTTCTTTAAAGAAACTTCAGCATTCTAGGATGACTATTCAATGTTCACCTGAAGATGTTTCTGCCTAGACTGCTATCAGACCCCTGGCATGGAGGTGCCTGGTGCGTGGGGCTGCCCCTGGTGCCCCCTTGCGCCTGCCCTGCTCCCTGGATGGGACAACGGGATGGTTCTGTCTGCCAGGTCCTGCCCTCCCATGCCAAGGGGAGACCCCAATGGTCCTGGCACCCACCAGCCCCTGCAATGCTCTGGCATGGGCATTTTCTAATTCTCCTCTTTCATACTTCTGTGGTTTGGAAAAACACATTGCTGATTTCCCCACAAATACAGGGATTGGCTGCTTCCTTTTGAAGTAGCTTTTGTGATTTGTATCTAATGAGACAGTAATAACAAAAAAGTATGCTCAGGCCTAGAAATTATGGAGCTCAGGGTTATATTCTCAGTGAGTCGATGACTCAAGTTTTCCACATTGCAAAGTGTAGATAAGCCTCATCTACTTATCCACGCCATTCAATGAATTTTCTAGAGCTTTGTTAAATAATTGCAGAGTGCACTGAGCTCCTTGACTAAAAGTTGGAAAGAGTGATCAACAATACCAACAATCTAGAGGTACATTTTTACCACAGAAAGAACAGAGATGTCATATGTGAATTTGATCTTTTGTCTGAGCACTCTTCTAGGATCTTGGCAACTCCCTTTCCCTGTGGATCTCTCTTCTCTTCCCTGCACACTCCTCTTCTGTATACGGTTTTCAAAACAGCGACAGCAGAAAGCCATGCTCAGTTCCCTGCTGCTCCCTTGTCTTATGCTATCACCAACACAGCCTTTGGTCCTGAGTCCATTACAGTGACATTCAGTTCACTGAAAACTCTTCCTTGTACTTGAGTTTTTCTTCTTATCTAGCCCTTGAACCTACAGCTAAGGTTTGGTAGTGGACACTGAAATACTGTGCAGGGCACTCAGACATCCCAGCAGTTCATCTCTGCTCCTCACTAGTGGAGAAGATGAAAGCATTACTCTTACACTATTCCACATAGTGTACGATTTTCAAAGACTTACCAGAACAATTGTGTTTATCCTGGTGGTGAGGCTGACAGAGCAGAGATGTCGGTATAGAAGAGGAAGTCTATGGGGGTTTTCCACAGAGGAGAGTGAAAATCTAGACCTTGATGTGAGATTACATAAATGAATAGATTCATATTTATATGTTTCAAAACCAGATTTCAACACATTTCACAGAGAACTCAAAGACAGAATAGAAGAAAAGGTAGTGTCTCCAGTAAAGTGGATCCCAAGGCAACTGAAACCAGGGATAAAATGTTTCTTTCTATACAGTATTAGGAATTAGGTGAAAAAAAGTTGTAACCAAAGGGAGTCTTCACTGGATCTTGCATGCTTTATGGGATCCTTTGACAACTAAAGTGCAGAAATGTTCAACGAGGCTTATTAATTTATAACCCAAAAGTGCACAGTCCTCTACAACACTTCCCTTAACAAAAAAAGTTACTACCAATTAGACATTTCCTACTTTCATAGGAAGATTATTTTCAAAATAAGCCCCAATGTGTAACTTTGACTATAATTGCAAAATCTTATTTAATATTTGCATTATTTGTTGATCTTTGCTCCAAGAGGTTTTTGACTGCAGGATATCTCTTCTTCAGCAAGTTCGCTGACGACACCAAGCTGTGTGGTGCTGTCGACACTCTGGAAGGGAGGGATGCCATCCAGAGGGACCTGGACAGGCTGGAGAGGTGGGCCTGTGCCAACCTCATTAAGTTCAACCAGGCCAAGTGCAAGGTCCTGCACCTGGGTCATGGCAATCCCAGGCACAAATACAGACTGGGCGGAGAATGGATTGAGAGCAGCCCTGAGGAGAAGGACTTGGGAGTGCTGGTGGACGAGAGGCTCAACATGAGCCGACAATGTGCCCTTGTGGCCCAGAAGGCCAACCGCATCCTGGGCTGCATCAAGAGGACCATCGCCAGCAGGTCGAGGGAGGTGATTCTGCCCCTCTACTCTGTCCTGGTGAGACCCCACCTGGAGTACTGTGTCCAGTTCTGGAGTTCCCAACATAAGAAGGACATGGACCAGTTGGAGAGGGTCCAGAGGAGGGCCACAAAGATGATCAGAGGACTGGAGCACTTCTCCCATGAGGACAGGCCGAGAGAGTTGGGGCTGTTCAGCCTGGAGAAGAGGAGGCTCCGGGGAGACCTGATAGCGGTCTTCCAGTACCTCAAGGGGACCTACAGGAAAGACTGGGAGAGGCTGTTCAGCAGGGCCTGTTGTGATAGGATGAAGGGTAATGGTTTTAAAATAGAGGGAGGTAGATTTAGATTAGATATAAGGAAAAAAATTTTTACAATGCGAGTTGTAGAACACTGGCACAGGTTGCCCAGAGAGGTGATTGATGCCCCATCCCTGGAAACATTCAAGGCCAGGTTGGATGAGGCTCTGAGCAACCTGATCTAGTCAGGGATGTCCCTGCTCCTTGCAGGGGGTTTGGATAGATTGCCTTTGAAGGTCCCTTCCAACTCTAGCCATTCTATGATTCTATGATTCAGAAAAGGTAGATTTGCTTGGGATATTTTTTGGCTGTAGGACCGTGTTGCTCAGCAATTTCTCTTTAGTGATTAGTTTCCTCGTACTACACAGAATCTCTGCCAGCTATTGCATGTGTTCTTGTTACATTTGTTCGTGTGAACAGCATTGACACAGGGCAAAAGATTTTGGTCTGCCACTGTCATTCCATCCTACCCACTCTCCAGGGAAAAGAAAATGACTGATGCTGCTGTGTGGAGGTTTCTTGGCTCAGGTTAAATTAAAACAAACTCACACTTAGTAAAATTCAGTGAAATTTTAAAAATGCTACATTTACTCTGCAAAGATTGTGCTTAATATTGTTTTTGGTTTTGGTGACAGCAGTGCATTTCTCGTGTAGACCTGAGTTCTTGATTAGTTCAAGTTCATTCTCACACAAATGATGAGGATATTTCACCCTACCCTAATACTCTCATGCTCTAAAGTCATTCCAAAATATCACCAGAAGCTTAAAAGAAGACCTTCACAGTCATAGTAGAGGGAGTCAACTGCATGCTGAAATAAGCTTAATAACTTAAGGAAATATACACCACTGCATAAGGCTTGCTTATTTCTAGTAAGCTTTGCTAACCACTGATGTATTCACTTTCATTAAATCCACTAAAAAAAAAAGGTAGTATAAACTTATTCTTTTAACTTCTGGAAAGTTAATTCTCTCTTGCAGATACACAGAGTATGAAACATCCCACCTACATACCAAAAATACACAATGGAAAAGGACAGTCAAACCCAGAAGTAATACTGAAAGCCAATTAAAGAAATGTCATCCTCCTGTTTTCCTGAGCTGTACCAGTGAGGATGTCAGCACAAGCAGCAGTAGGTACCATTTGTAAAATCACACCGAAACTAAGTGGATGAAACTGGGAAGTACTATAAAATGATCCCTCTTTCAGCAACACAAAAAAAAAAAAAAAAAAAAAAAAAAAAAAAAAAAGGCAGAAGTAATGTGTAGGTCTGGTTCTTTGAAGAAAGTTCTCCAGAAAGAGGTGGCAAGAGTATCGCCTAGCTTCCTAAGGATGACACTGGATCTAACAGCAAATAAAGGCAGATCCTTTCCAGGGTAACACCATTTGGACTACAGTTGTCAGTTTTGCCCAATGGCCCACAGTTTGGCAATTTCATTACTGCAGAGCCTGCAATGGTCAGAGATGCTTCTTTAAACTTTGTGGGTGATAATCCCTTTTGGAATAACTCTGTCTTTACTTAAAAAAAAAAAATGAGGGAGATACAGTTATGCATGCTAATTCTACCTCTGATCCTTCACCAGACAGACACTGCCAGAGATCAAATGCTGCAGTGTAATTCTATTTGACTTGTTTAACTTAATTGGCATTGCCAAGAGTCTATTGCTACTCTTTAGTTAATAAGTACTAAAAAGTAGGTTTGTAGACTGATTTTATGTTTTTATACTTATACGTAGTAAACATTTTTTTGTTCTCTTGAGTTGAAATACAGTGTTTCAATTCCTGGGACCATGTAAGTACATTGGGAATAATTTATTAGGAAGGATTGAGAAGGATTTATTAGCTGAATATTTTACAGTCAAACAGCAGTCCTGAATCAGTAGGTAAAAGGTTTTTTTTTTTTATTGAATTCCCAACGCTCCTATTCTGGTTGCTTTTCTGGTCTTTTCTGTCTAATTGATTTTAGCAGCAAATGGATAGGATCTCAAACACTTCAGCCTGATGCTAGATACCTGCAGGGAACTAGAATATATTAATTTAACAACAACAAAAAGAGAGGAATAACATAATAACATGTAAAGATATGGTATGGTACATATACACATTATGGTATGGTACATATACACATACGATATTATATGATTACAGACACAAACTTTGTTACAGATCAATTAAACACCCAAACAGTAGTTTTGCAAATAAGTTGTTTTGATATCATTCATTCCAGAGATGGGACATACTAGACTTAAGAAACATTTTGGAGACACTTCACACCATCCAAGACTGCCATTTACGTCTGTGTTGCCAACCACCATCAGAGTAACTGGCTTCCCCTAGACCTTTATTTGTCCTCCAACAAGATTTGAGATTGGATGCAAAATTCTGATGTTTTTGTTGCTCAATAAAGTAGCTGCCTTTTAATAGAACTTCTGTCCTATATGTCATCTATTTGATTTTGGTTTTCAGCTGGTTGCCTGTGTTCTTTTTTTTACTTCTTAGAATCTCTGATGTATGCATACAACTTAGCATTCCACCAAAGCCTCCCCGTAGCTTCTGTCATTTATGCTGTCTGCTGCTGGGTAGAGTACATGCTCTTGCCACACAGACCATGCCCTTCTATTCTCCCTTACCACAACAGGATGGATAAAAAGCAGCAGTCTCCATCCTGTGTCATTTTAGTTGAGAGCTTCTGATGAGTTCAACAGGCAGTGAAATGCTGCAGCCTTAGCCATGTTACAGCACGATGTGCTCACATTCAGAAGTGAGACCACAACCTAGAGTTTTCACCTTTCTCACACATGAAGCAAATCCCAATGACAGAGACACTAAAGGTTGTATCTGCTGCAAGTGGGCAAATCTAGGCATAAAGCCAGATGAATATTTCAAAGAAATGAAATTAGTGTAGTTGAACTTTTCTCCTTTCAGATCAGAGGACAGGCCTAAAAAGACTTCCTTGACTAGTGTTATGTTGTACTTTGCACTTGGATGCTTCAGTGATGCATATCTCAGCTTGTCTCATTTTTTATGATAGCATTCCTGCCCAAAGGGCCAAGAGACTAGCAAGAATATTTATTTTTTTTTAAATGCATATGTTGGCTTTTGCAATAAAACAGCAGGGGCAAAAGTCTGACTCCACTGAAAGTGATGGCAGTCTTTCAGCTGGTTTATGCATGGCCAGGTTTATAGAGTGGTACCCAGCCTCATAGGTTGGTCCCTGAGAAAAATCATACAGAAGCAAGAGGGAAATAACTTCGACATGGTAACTGTCAGAAGAGCACTGCGTGGCCAATTTTCTCTTCTATCTATCTACTGTCAAGCCTTCTATCTGATAAATGTTTGAAATCAATATTGAAATAGATGGAACTTGGTGCACATCAGCAGGTGCAGTTTCCCAGGTAAGTGGAGGATATTTTTGAGAGTGCTATCAAGGATTTGCCCAATTTTTCTATTACAGTTGTTTTGAATTCCTGCAAAAATACACTTGATAGCTTGAAAATTACTCTGCACAGACTGCTTTGCAAAATGACAACTGTAAATATGCAGCATCCCTGATACAAATGTGCAGCAAAACCCAATATTTCTGACTCCTGTTCTGGACCTGTGCACTTGGATGACAGAAGCAGTCAGCATATCTAGAAAATGTGGGGTTTTTTGCTTTTCAATTTAGGTTTGTATTTCTAGGTATGCCTATAGCTAAGATTAGCATGCAGTGACATCACTTTTTGTACATAATTTTCCCACTGAAACAAATTCTGCTCCTGGACAAATAAGTACAATTCAGTTATTTTACGGCTGTAATTGTGCACATGCACAAAAGCAATTAGGCCATTCACCTTCCTTAAACTAATTCTTCTACATACAAATTCCTCCCAGGTCCAACAGTACTGGAACAAACATTTAAGAAGCAGAAGAGCAAATTCATTCATTACTAATAAGACATTCGATATTATACATTTTACAATCAAAAGGGGACTAATATTTCCTGTAAGTCTACTTGTCATTTGTCAGCAAGGCAAAAGAGCTAGTGAAATACCAGTGTATAAATGTCTCCTACACCAGCCAATAAGGTATGCTGCAAAAAGGGCAAGAGAGCTTTGGTATCAAATAAGGTACTTTAGGTATTAAATTTAAGTTAAAATGGAAAGGAACAGGATCCATTTAAAAGAAAGCACTTTAAATTTAAAACATTCAAATAAAAGGCTATGAAAAATGTCTGTTCTTCCCAAAGAACTAGATTCCAGACAAGCCATATTGTCTTCTTCAAAAGGTTTAATGGTGAGGCATTCTCAGATAAAGAAGCCAGTAAATAATGTAAGTGGATCTTCTTCACTAGCTAATAGGTTGAAAGTTCAATTCTTAAACTGACTGAAATGAAATTAAGGACTGGTAAACGAAGTAAAACAAAGTGCGAGGGAATATGAAAACAAACTCTCTGGGCTTCAATACATTTTAAAACAAATTAGATTTCCAGAAAGTTCAGCACGAACCAAGAAAAAAAGCAATCAGTGGGGAAGTGCAAAGACAAAATCGCTTAGTTGAGGGTTTATTTGGTCCTTTTTTTTCCCCAGGCTGGAGTCCAACATGAGTGTGCCGAGAATGAAGAGTTCTGGTTTAGAAATTTGTCCTGGAAATGAAACAGAGGGACTCAGTAAAGATTTCTGAATGCTCTAGACATTTACTAGGACTATGAGGAATAAATTCTCAACAGGACTTGCTAAGCCTTTTACCACCATCAGAAACAAATAAGACTTTTAACCGTGAAGAGGAAGGAGAACTCACCTACTGCATCATCCTTGTGTGTGTGGCTGGACTTCTGTGAAAACAGGACTATGAAGGACTGTTAAAGCCAAAGATATCTAGTTTTTGTCCCTGAGAAAGTAAACCCAAATACCTTTGTCTGCGACTACTTGATAACCCTGTAACAAGCATTAAGGAACAAGATAGAGCAACAAAAATAAGAAGACATTATTAGTTCTGCAGAAGTAGGCTTACATTGGCTAGGATGGAATAAAAATATCAGAAAAATTCAAATAATTCAATTCTATGTTAAAAGAAAAAAAAATAAGGGTTAATCAGAATGGAATTCTTTAAACAGTATTCTTGAAAATTGATTTCTGATGGCAATTGCTTATGTGGACTCCTTGACATCTAATAAAGAACAATTTCTTAACCTTTACTCTGAGGGAGTGCTTCTTCTCTTCTGTCCACTCATCTATTTCCAAGAAATGTGCCTGAACCTGATGTCTTTGATAACATCTCTGTTAAAATCATCCACTGGGGACAGCAGACGTATATACACACACAGACAGTGTGATCACATTGGTCTTATCTCCCACAGACACTAAAAAAGATCCAACTATCACTTTCCACAAATATCTAAAAATCAGAGGCAGCTGGGGCTATAAAATAAGGTGAAAATAATAAAAATGTGTTAATCCTACATGGAAGAGCAGCAGTTTGCTAAGCAATCAGTGAAAAAGAAGAAAGTAATATGATACAGATGTTTAATTTTTGTCCATCGGCAAGATTTTGAGAGTAACACTTCCACTCCCATCCCTTGCTAGGGGAAGCTGCCTGGCCCAGAGGACAGCACATCCCCATAGTGAGGCAGTCTGCTGTGGGCAGGGTTCTACAGGAGTGCCAGTGGTCCTGATACTAAATTTTCAGCCTCAGCTGCAGAGAGGATATCTAATTTGCACATTTTTCCACACAAACTGGCTGTCTATTCTAGGGGTGTATTCACTGGGCTTAGCTGAAAACTTTATTTGGAGGTCAGTTATCTCCAAGGAAGTAAAACCTTTTGCAGTTGTCTGAGAGTGAGCATCCAGTATTTATTTGATTTTTATCATGGAAGCAACCACTTCCACTTTATTTTCTTCTCACTGGTCACCCGAATCATCACTGTGAGGATGATTGTGAGAACTGAGATAAAACCAGGTGCCTCCTCACCAATCATCAGACTCAGCATATGTATCAGCTGCCTCATTAACAGGCTTTATTTGGCTAGACCATCACAGGTGATTCCTGTGTATGTGGGCATCAGCTGTGATCTAGTGAACCCATGCAGGCCCAGCTAGCATGTGATCATGAACCCATGCAGACTCAGCCACCATGGGTTCATGAAGGGCGGGTCCTGCTTGACCAACCTGATCTCCTTCTATGACCAGGTGACTCACCTAGTGGATGACAGGAAGGCTGTGGACGTTATCTACCTGGACTTTAGGAAAGCCTTTGATACCATGTCCCACAGCATTCTCCTAGAGAAGTTGGCAGATCATGGCTTGGACAGGTGTACCCTGTGATGGGTTAAAAACTGGCTGTATGGCTGGATGGCTGAGAGAGTTGCAGTGAACGGAGTTAAATCCAGTTTGGAACCAGTCACAAGTGGTGTTCCCCAAGGCTCAGTACTGGGGCCAGTTCTGTTTGACATCTTTATCAATGATCTGGATGAGGGGATTGAGTGCTCCCTCAGTAAGTTTGTAGATAACACCAAACTGGGCAGGAGTGCTGATCTGCTGGAGTGTAGGAAGGTTCTGCAGAGGGATCTGGATAGGCTGGATCAATGGGGCTAAGTAATGAGTATGAGCTTCTACAAGGCCAAGTGGCGGGTCCTGTACTTGGGTCACAACAACCCCATGCAACGCTACAGGCTTGGAGAAGAGTGCCTGGAAAGCTGCCCAGTTGAAGGGGATCTGGGGGTGCTGGTTGACAGCTGTCTGAGTATGAGCCAGCAGTGTGCCCAGGTGGCCAAGAAGGCCAACAACATTCTGACTTCTATCAGGAACAATGTGGCCAGCACAAACAGGGAAGTGATTGTGCCCCTGTACTCAGCACTGGTGAGGCCACACCTTGAATCTTGTGTTCAGTTTTGGGCCCCTCAGTACCAGAAGTACAGTGAGTTGCTGGAGCGCATCCAGAGAAGGGCAACGAAGCTGGTGAGGGGTCTGGAGATCAAATCTTACTGAAGAGTGGCTGAGGGAACTGAGATTGTTTAGTCTGGAGAAGAAGAGGCTGAGGGGAGACCTCATTGCTCTCTACAACTACCTGAAAGGAGGTTGTGAGGAGGCAGATGCTGGGAGAAGAAATTTAGTCCATGGTGATGCACTAAAGGGCCCTTTCCAATACCCCACAGCTGAGTTTATGCCGTTGCTTCCTTTTGAAGAAAGCTTCATTCTAGGCCTTGCTCCTTCAACACACACAAAGGCCTCAAAAGAAGTCAGTTCACATGCTAGTCTGCCTTGTTCTATTGCATTTCTTCTCTTTTAATCCTTATTACCATATAAACACCTTGTGCAGAAAGGACTCAGCTCTAGCCTGCACCTGTGGTCATGCTAGTCAGGGCCACCGTGGTCACCATGGGCTCCACAGCTTGGAGCATAGGGAAAGGCAGAGACAGCAGCAGGAGCCTCAGCCAAAGCACAGGAGGACCCCAGAGGGCAGCATGGCAGCAGGTCTCTGTCCTCATGCCACGTCTTTCCCTTTTCCCTTCTGCCCTTGCCTGGGAGGAGGACAGGGGCAGCGAGGCCGCCATCAGCTTCTCAGAGCCCAACCACTTGAGGACCATCACTCATCAGTCCATGCTCCCAGTATGCTTCTCCATTGCACAGCATTCACTCCTGGGTCAGTTTGGGAAATGTGATGCTGCCCCAGGGATTTCCTCTGGCCCAGGAAAAAGCCAAGAAGAGGAAGATGGAGCTTGTGCACCTATCTTCAGTTTTCTTTCCTCTCCCTGAACAAGCTGCTGGAGACTTGGCAGGGAAAGGGAAAGGGAAAGGGAAAGGGAAAGGGAAAGGGAAAGGGAAAGGGAAAGGGAAAGGGAAAGGGAAAGGGAAAGGGAAAGGGAAAGGGAAAGGGAAAGGGAA
>WHYT01017110.1:335566-441740 GCA_009806455.1 Tetrax tetrax
AGATGGGGTCACAGTGAATGTGCCTGGGTAAAGGCTGTGCAGCATAAAAGATAAAGAGAAGAAACAGGCAAATTGCTAACTTAAATGCTCAGATACACAGACCCTAACTGACAGTGGGTAGTGAAGACTGTAAGAAGACCAAAAGGCACTAATCAATCCTCTGTTGCAGGAATCACTCATATGTGACTTGGAAGAGATGCAACCAGCACTTGTTAATTGATAGGAGAAAGGAAACAAGATTATTATAGGCTATTGGTATGCATGTCATAGGAAAGAACAAACATGGGACATTTCGGAAGATTCTAGGACTGTATAAAGCTTACTATTCTACATCTTAAGGGGAGTGTGAGAATGTACAAAACATTATGGGACTTCTGGAGGAAAGATTAAAGTTAAAGGGAGCAAAGGATCAAGATGGAACAGAGAGAAGCAACAGTGGGAAAACAGAAAAGACATAAAGGGGAGACAAGGAACCCCACAGGTCTGACAGCCAGCTACTGGACACACTCATGTGAGCACATGTGTGTATGCATGTGGGTACATGTGTATCAACGAGATCCAGCGAGTGAATTTTGGGCCTTATCAGCTGATGAGTAAGAACAAGGTCAGGCCACTGTGCTGCTCGTGTTTACATGAGTGCTGTTTGTGTTTATGTGGGTGTCTGCAAAGGCACTATTCTCCTGCCTATGCTGATCTGGGGCCATCTATGTTTGTTCAGGGAGTGCATATCTACCGGGAATTTGCACGAAGCTTCACCACTGGTTGGATCTGAGAATGGGAAATTGCAGTAGTATCGTATCTAGATGACTGGGAAGAGAGCAATTGCTATGTTGTTGTGTCACTGGAGTTTGAAAAGGGCTAGATCCAGAGCTGCCCTTGAATTGTCATAAATAAACAGCCCTTCAAGATTTCTGAGGACTTGGAAAACCCTCTCAAGGGCCACCCTAATACGGTACCAAGCACCACACAGTCCTCTGAGGAGTATTTGGTCATCAACCATTTAAGTATTTGAGATCTAACACCTTGTAATACTTGATGGATCTGGATATTTTCCTTTTTCGCAACCTGTATATGATTAATATCCCACTGAATAAAGGGTTTCTAATTCATTTTCTTCTGTTGATAATCTTTCAGCAATAGGAGACCAACAGTCTTAGGCCTGTGGAGCAAAAATAAGTGCATAGCCATGCAAGTACCAGCCAGTGTAATAGCCTGAAGGAGAACTATACACTGATCCATGTTCATATTTTCATCACCATCTTCCTCATGGAATATGCAACAAGTCATCTCAAGTTCAGTCCAGTATAACCAAAAGTCCTCCCCTAATATTTTCACATATTTTTTTGGCAGGAATAATAGTTATTTTCACATTGCAAAGATCTTAATTTGGATTTCTCTGTGTCAGGCCAAAAGCTGCTTTTTCTCCTGTAGCAGCATGTTGTCCGTCTCGTAATGGGAGATGACCTACAGAATTTTGATTTTCAGCAGTGTGAAGAAAATGGGGAAAATAATCTTTATAACCCTCACATCCCTGTGTTTGGAGAAGGCTGCTTAGTTTCATAGGTAAAAAATTAGAGAGCCTATGAAATGTATAGTCAGTCTGGGGACTTCTATACACATAACTGCCACCTTGGGTGAGTAATTGCATGTCCATTCTTTCTTTCCGAAACTGACTAACAAAACAGTAACCCTAACAATCTTCCATATTATGCTTTATAAATAGCCCAGAAACTTTGTGTCCATGAACAACTGAATACAGTCTGTGAGACAATAGTCTCCTCTCAATTCTATCTTCTTCGACTTTTCTTTCTACTCTCTCCATAGTTCTTGGTGCTAACTGCTGAGATAAAAGGTGTCCCAGTTTCCTGCACACAATCCCTGTTGTAAAAATATAACCTTTCCCTGTTTTGTGCCTTTTTATCTTGAGTATGAGATACTAATTTAGTTTTACATTCAAGGTATCTGCATGATACCAATTACACTTCCAGTCTTTACATATGTGAGGCTTTTGCACATAGACTTTACGCCTCTCATACAAAGTTACAAGTAAACAATGCATTTACTTTTTAATAGCAAGGGGTTTTTTTTTATTTGTCTAAATGTTTCCCAGACCTACAATGCCTTTGGAGCATCTTAAACTCTCATACATACAGCTCAAGAACTGAACGAACTCAAAACTTACCAACACATTCGTTGCTTTTATGAACTCCATCCTGACTGCCACTCCTCTCTATAAGATAATAATTACGATTTTTGAGCACTGAGACCCTGCCTGTGTTGTTTTTGCAGTGTCTGTGGTCACTGAGAGCATACACAATGATGGTGCATCCCAAAGATTCTGTCTTGTCCCTTCCACAATCAATACAGTCTAACAAACCAACATTGTGTTGTGGCCAGTCTGTTTCTTATCTGCCAGACCAAACTTCAGTTCTTCTGCTGCTCATTGTCCTTTTTGAACATTCCCTTGAGGCATCTCCTCAGGGTCACCACATCCATGTTACCGTGAATTTGACTTTCTGCTCTGGCTTATCATTTCTCTACAGACTGGGGACCCATTAACTTGATTTTGGCTTAACTTAACCTTAACTTAACTGGTGTTCTTGTCCCTCTTCCTACCCTGGCCAACATGCTGTCCCCTCTTTGTCTCAGCTTTTAATAGCTGCCCTTCACCAGCTTGCCTGCACCCTCTGCAGCCCATTCCCACCCCACACATGCTAGCATTTGTTCAGTATTTGTTCTAGAAAAGAGACAGCAAGACTGGCATATGTCGCTCCCTTTCTCCTTTTTTCTTTCTCTTGGTTGGTCTTCCACTGTAATCACAACACCAAGTAATCAAGACTGTAGTCTTTCCAGCCAAATACAAGCATCTGATCCATTCTGCAATTTCATGAGCTGTGAAAATTTTGCCATAAATGTCTGCTCCTAACCTTTTCAGATGTCTCTTTTAAATACCAAGGTGTGTTCTCACTTCCTCAGCAGCAGAGGCCTAGTTTCTTTACTTTCAAGCCAACGCTCAAACACAGTTTTCTCAAGCTTCATGGTGTCAAGGGGGTTCTCACCAGCAGGTCTGCCTCTGACAGTTCCAGGGAAGCTGTGGTTACGGCTCTTTATAAACTCCGGCAATGCACATCAAGAGGTGCTGTGTGCTCTAAAACACCTCCACATCTCTGACTGCAGAGTAGTGGTGAAACACTCTATAATGGAGAAATTTTTACATTATTAGGAGCAAAGTGGTGAACATTATCCTGTTTTAAGTGCCTGTGTGAAGGCTATTTGAGAAAAACTTTTAGTCCCAGTCTGCCCACAGTTTCTGTGGTCTGTACCCCCTGCTAAAACTGCTTCTAATGGCCATAAGTATTGCAGAACTCATTCTGTCTGTCAGACACACCACCCAGAGGTGTTTGGATAATATGTCTATTACTGTGAAGATGTTTTTACTGCCATCATTTTTTTTTGGGGGGGGGGGTAGGGGGGGAAGTGTTGTTTATCCACAAAATCTCGGTGCCATTGAGCACCTACTTCCTACACAATCATTGCACTTATCTGAAGGTACTTTCTTACCTTCTGTAAGGCATAAGCATCACCTCTGTCCCAGACTTGTTTCCCTCTCCACTTTCTATTCATATCAAAGGTTCATTTGTAGCTGCTTCAAAAAGTGAAGTCACACTGGTAAAGATCCTCACAGCTCCAGGAACACTGTCAATCTCTTTCAGCAGGCAATCCAGCACAGACACAGCTATTAACACCCTGCTAGTTCAGACAATCAGTTTAACTTGTGGTCGAAGGCTCTTTATTAATAAGGGATCAGGCAGGTGTGAGAGGAGTTGTCTGCCTGGCATCTTCAGATTTGTTTTTCCCCCTCTTTGAACATTGCTCTCGTTTCTTTGAATGATGCTGTGCCAGAAAGGAACAAAAATATCTCATAAAAATAAATCCTGTATCTTCCTTCTTACCAGCCAAACCTGGCTTTCAAACATGTTAGATGAATGTGCGAAGGCTGTAATGGTACTGCACATAACTGTGACCACAGCTCACAAATGTGCTAAAACCAGACCCAGCAATAGCAGGGGCAAAGACACTCCCACTCCGGACAGGCAGAAATTCAGCAGCTACTATAACAATGTTTATCTTCTACTTATTTTTACTTTCATTTTTCTTCCTGATGCTGACCTTCTGCTGTGCACACTGCTCTAAACCAACATCTAGGTCCTCTTACACAGTGGACAGCTTTAATAACACAACCATGGCTACAAGCTGTCATGGTAAAAGCACGTTAAAACTCAAAGTAAGGGAGACAGCTGGGCAGGAGGGGAAACACAGAGAAACGGCCAGTCCCAGCCAAGGACCACAGCAGTGCCCACACCATTGTTATTGTGAACACTTTTATCATTCGGGGCCATGCCAAGGTCATGGTGGCACCGTGGTGGCTTGTCTCCCAAATCCTGAACACCTCTCCCTGCATCTTCCATCCCCAGTGCACTGCATGGTGTCTGGGGACTCAGGATCCTGAGCTGCCAGCCAGAGCCTGGAAACACACAACACTCAACACTCCCAGGGTTACCAGGACTGTGAAGGCGGTTGCAAGCAATTTTGATGGAAATTGAAGAAACCAAATGTAAGGAGGGAGGCAGTGCTGCCTTTCTTAGTCATGAAGAAGCCAGGACATTGAAAAGGAAGCCTGTTCTGCCTGGGGAAAGGAGACCAGGAAACTGCAGGTACAACCACCAGGTACAGATGCTGCTGCTTTATCCAGGCCCAGTGATCAGAATTGGGAAAACAAAAAGGAAACAGGAAGAGCTACGGGAATGTCACAAGAAGAACGGGTTTTGACTGTTTACCCTCTCCCATGAAGGCTCATAGGTGCAAGTGGCAGGAATCAAAAGACCTCAAAATCACTTTGGGAAGCCAGCTTGTAATTTGTATCTACTCATGGGATTCCCAAGAGACTCTCACCTCGGCTGGGGAGGGAGTCCCACCTGAGAACAAGGCTCTGTTCTCCTAGTGCTCAAGCTGAGGGCTGTTCCCATCTGCTGTGGACGTACCAACCCCTCACCCCAACATCTGACCCCACCTCTGAGAATGAAGCTCCTTTTTCTTCTTCTGTTAGTCCTGGAACAGGGAAGGAAGTTAATCGACAATTCTAGCCCATGCTGATATTCCCTCACAGCCTTTATTTACTGTTACCGTGCTGCAGGGAAGAGATCACTCTAAAGACTCAATTTAATCCCTATTGGAGCAATCTTGCTACCAGTCCCAAGAAGAACTGCAGTGGGAACAAAAAGAAAAAGAAAACCAAGCTCACATGCTGTTGCAACCTGAAGCATGAAAGATGGACGCCTCACTGGGAATTCCTAAGGAAAAGAAGGAGGTGTTATCGACTGCCTCAGAGCTGCAGCTTCCACATCAGGAGTAGCTGTGCTTTATCTAACAAGCTAGATGGAAATCATACACAGCGTGTCAAAAGATATTAAGGTGATCTGAAGACACTAGAAATACAACTCTTTAATCTGGACTTGCAAACACAAATAGTGCTACATTATGCGTGCAAGGCAAACACAAAAACGGTATGCAAGTATTACATGCAGTGACACTTGGCTGCTTTGCCAGCCCAAGAAATACCACTCTATTCTAAAGAAGCACCTCTTCTATACCTGGAAAAAAGGTTAGGAAAATAGAAGGAACAACACAAAACTGGGATGTGGGGGTGCAGGGAAAAATGAGGGACAGAAGATGCTCAGCAACAAAGACGCAGGAATGTCTATTTGCCTTCAGAAGCAAGCAGGTAAATGAAGCAAACAGAGGTCCAGAGGGACTAGGCATGAATTCATCAGTTTTCTGCTTTAAAGGGAAATGTACAGAATATGCACGTGTATTAACTGTGTTTCTTTTCATCTACTGTATTTACAAAAATACACACATGGGGAGAAAATTTTGAGAGAGGCTCCAACTAACCAGAGCCTAATTGTTAAAGGCACAGGCAGGAGAGGACTGTCTCCATGCCAAAAACCATTCCCTTGCCTCGTGCCCCTCCAGGCCTCCCACTCATGATGCCGGGGAGCATCCAGAGCCAACACTCACCAGCTGTAGAGGTGGAGCACAGCTGTCGGAAAAGTGTCCTGACTGAAAAGACACAACATTCAGTTTGTCTTCCCTCATTATTCCATACCAGCTACTTTTAAATAAGCATGCTTATTTAAAGTCTCAGATAAAGCAATGGACACCTTAGTAATATTGTGTATTTTTACTCTTTACAATAATGTGTCCACTGATGGTGACAGGCTCATTACTACTGCATTAAACAAGCAAAATGATAACATCTTCCAAAGCCTAGTCTAATAGAGAGGTTAATGATTTTACCAAAGTAAATCACAGCAATTTACATCATTCATAAATGGTAAAACCACAGCTGAATTTTCATATCATCCCAGAAAACTAGGAATAAGACAGACATTTCATCAGATCTGTTCAAGATAAGGCACAGAGAGTAATGGATTTTTGGTCTAGATTTAAAATGGCACCATTTTCTTTTTTTTTTAAAAACTATTATTCCTACCTAAATTTATATAATCTCAGCATCAACTACCCTGCTGGTTGAATGAGCAAAACCCCCAATGTTATTAATACTTCTAGTAGTTGCTAGGGTAGGGGATAAATTAATCCCAGTGGCATTCAGTCCACATACTGATCCATGCAATTTATTAAAGTCCAGAAATTTGTATTTTTAGCTGTTTCTCTTACTGCATTACCAGATCTAACAGCACTGTGTGAGAGCTTGAGTTGGAAAACTACAATTGGCAGGGGAGGGATTTGCATATCTCAGTTTTATTAATGTCATTGAAAAGGGAACATCCAAATCCCTCACCTTTGCTCAATAGAGTCTCACTTCGGGTAACATTTTTTACAGAATTTTAAGTCCTTGAGAAGAAAATTTTAAAATACAGTGTCTTAGAATAGCATTTATAGTTCAGAAAGACACTTCCATTGCTATACTTTGTGGTTACTGGCATACCCAAAAAACAAAAATACAAATCTTGTCTGTATTTGCCATTGTCATTAATGACACAACGCCTTGAGACTGATTTAAAAAAGATTTCTCTGTAAGTTCTTCTCTGTAAATTGTCTATTCTAAATATCACTTCTGAAAGCCCATCACTGGAAAAAATTTCCTCTTGAGTCTGGCAAACATTACACGTCAGACAAAATTAAAAATAAAAAAAAAAAGAGTATTGATTTTTAGTTCATCTTTTATTAATTCTTCTTCAAACTAGGTGTCATCCCTTACAATGAAAAGACAATTTATATTTATTAGATTTGAGTTATATTTATGATACATTCATGTAGGGCTATTCTTGTTTTGTACCTGGAAGTGTATTGAAACCTTAGGAGACTGGCACAAAGTAACAATTTATCCTGACAGATGTGACCTTATAAAGACTGTAAGGATAATACTTTTCATTTGAATGTTCTACAGCAGAGAAGATCTGTTATTGTAGGCTGCAGAGTTTGTTTATTAACTGAAAGCTTTCCTGATGGGTAAGGATATATGAGATTTTAGAAGTACAGTGCAAAAAAAAAGGAATATATTTTAGCAAAACTACCTTTTGAGTACTGAATTTGGAAAGTTTAATTGCAAGGCAGCCCACATGAATATGTATTAGGGATATGCAATTACAGAGCATAATTCCAGCTTCAACAAATATAATCAATCTAACAGTTAAACAGTCTCCTAATTTTGATCTTTTTACATGTGTTATATTTAGAGCACAACAGCAAGAAGACTCCAAATGGATTATTTTTTAACATTTCCACCTCAGCAACAGTTATCTTAGAACAGATTTACAAATCTATGACTGCAAATTAGTGCCTGAATTAAGTGATGGCCTTGTTTTTTTCTTGCTTAAGCATCAACAAGTTCAGGTAAATGTGTGCTTTGAAAGTCCATTACTAATGGATCTAATCAGAGTGGTACTTGTGGAATCTTATGGTAATGAAAGAACCAATGGTTACTTGCAGCATGCCTTACATTTGGGTCTGGTGACCCCTAACCACTCCCCATGAGACAAGGCCTTGGAAAGAAGAGGGATCCAGGAGAGCTGGTTGATACTCAAGAAACACCTCCTTCAAGCTCAAGAGCAGTCCATCTCAGTGAGCTGAAAATGAAGTAAAGGTGGCAGGAGGCCTGAATGGTTCCTGACTAACTCAAACATAAAAACAAAGTGTACAAGAGGTGGCAGGAGGGCAGGTGACCCAGGAAGACTGTGGAAACAATGCTACAAGCTCTTTAGAAGGGATAGGCAAGGAAAGAGAGGCAGGGGGGTGGATCTGTGTGTCGGGGAGTGTTTTGATTGCATAGAGCTCAACGATGAGGATGGCAAGGTTGAATGGTTATAGGTAAGGAAGAGGGGGAAGGCCAACAAGGCAGATATCCTGAGTCTGTAATAGACTACCCAACCAGGATGAAGAGGCAGATGAGGCTTTCTACAAGTGCTGGCGGAAGTCTCAAAATCGCTAGTGCTTTTTCTCGTGGGAGACTTCAACTTACTCAATGTCTGCTGGAAATACAACACAGCAGAGACAAAACAGTCTAGGAGATTCCTGGAGTGTGTCGTAGACAAATTCCTGACACTGCTGGTGAGTGAGCCTACCAGGGAAGGTGCCTCTGTTGATCTGCTGTTTACTAACAGAGAAGGACTGGTGGGAGATGTGGGGGTTGGAGGCCATCTTCGGCTCAGCAACCACAAAATGATAGAGTTTTCTGTTATTGGAGGGGTAAGGACAGGGGTCAGCAGAACCACTACCATGGACTTCCAGAGGGTAGACTTTGGCCTGTTCAGGACACTGGTGAAGGGAATCCCTTGTAAGACAGTCCTGAAAGGCAAAGGGGTCCAGGAACATTCTTCAAGAAGGAAGAATGTTCCTTCAACATTCTTAAAGGCGGAGGAGTAGGCTGCCCCCATGTGTCATAAGACAAACTGGGAGTGGAGACTACCGGCCTGGCTGCAGAGGAAGTTTTTGCTAGGGCTCAGGTAAAAAAGGAGAGTCTACCACTCTTGGAAGATGGGGCAGGCAACTCAAGAAGAGAACAGGGAGCTCTTAAGGTCATGTAGAGAGAAAATTAGGAAGGCAAAAGCCCAGCTAGAACACAATCTGGCCATTGTTGTTAAGGATAAAAAGAAATGTTTCTACAAATATATTAACAACAAAAAGAGAGCCAAAGAGAATCTCCACCCTTTACTGGATGTGGGGGGTAAACATTGTCACCAAGGAGGAATAAAAGGCTGAGATGCTTAATGCTTTCCTTGCCTCAGTCTTCAATAGCCAGACCAGTTATCCCCAGGGTGTTCAGCCCCCTGAGCTGGAAGACAGGGACAGGGAATGGAATGAAACCCCCAGAATCCAGAAGGAAGCAGTTATCAAGCTGCTACATCACATGGACACGCAGAAGTCTATGGGGCTGTATGGGATCCATCTGAGAGTACTGAGGGAGCTGGCAGAGGAGCTTTCCAAGCCACTCTCCATCATCCAGCAGCAGTTCTGGTTAACAGGGGAGGCTTCTGATGATTGGAGTCTTGCCAGTGTGACACCCACTGGAGGATCCAGGGATCTACAGATCTGCCAGCCTGACCTTGGTGCTGGAGAAGATTATGGGGCAGTTCATCTTGAGTGCGCTCCTGACCTGTCCAGAACAACCAGGGGATCAGGCCCAGCCAGCATGGGTTCATGAAGTGCAGGTCCTGCTTGACCAACCTGATCTCCTTCTATGACTGGGTAACTCATCTAGTAGATGACAGGAAGCCTTTGATACCATCTCCCACAGCATTCTCCTAGAGAAGTTGGCAGATCATGGTTTGGACAGGTGTACCCTGTGATGGGTTAAAAACTGACTGGATGGCTGGATGGCTGAGAGAGTTGCAGTGAACGGAGTTAAATCCAGTTTGGAACCGGTCACAAGTGGTGTTCCCCAAGGCTCAGTACTGGGGCCAGTTCTGTTTGACATCTTTATCAATGATCTGGATGAGGGGATTGAGTGCTCCCTCAGTAAGTTTGTAGATAACACCAAACTGCAGCGGGATCTGGATAGGCTGGATCAATGGGCCAAAGTGATGGGTATGAGGTTCTACAAGGCCAAGTGGCGGGTCCTGTACTTGGGTCACAACAACCCCATGCAACGCTACAGGCTTGGAGAAGAGTGCCTGGAAAGCTGCCCAGTTGAAGGGGATCTGGGGGTGCTGGTTGACAGCTGTCTGAGTAGGAGCCAGCAGTGTGCCCAGGTGGCCAAGAAGGCCAACAGCATTCTGGCTTCTATCAGGAACAATGTGGCCAGCACAAACAGGGAAGTGATTGTGCCCCTGTACTCAGCACTGGTGAGGCCACACCTTGAATATTGTTCAGTTTTGGGCCCCTCAGTACCAGAAGTACAGTGAATTGCTGGAGCGCATCCAGAGAAGGGCAACAAAGCTGGTGAGGGATCTGGAGATCAAGTCTTAATGAGGAGTGGCTGAGGGAACTGAGATTGTTTAGTCTGGAGAAGAAGAGGCTGAGGGGAGACCTCACTGCTCTCTACAACTACCTGAAAGGAGGTTGTGAGGAGGCAGATGCTGGTCTCTTCTCCCAGGTAACTAGTGATAGGATGAGGGGAAATGGCCTCAAGTTGCAGCAGGGGAGGTTTAGATTGGATTTTAGGAAACATTTCTTTACTGAAAGAGTGATCAGGCACTGGAACAGGCTGCCCAGGGAAGTGGTGGAGTCACCATCCCTAGAGGTGTTCAAAAAAATGTGTAGACATTGCACTTCAAGACATGGTTTAGTAGGCATGGTGTTGTTAGGTTGATGGTTGGACTTGCTGATTCTGGAGGTCCTTTCCAACCTTAAACATTCCATGATTCTGTCTTGCAAATCTTGCAAGGACTTAGCTACCATCAGTCACAAATATCCTAAAATCTGAGGCTCTGAGCTTATGAAATTGCACCATGTTGCTTCTATTTCACAGTGATAGATAGCAGGGAGAAGGCTGAGAAAAGCATCACTGGTTTAGAAGGCTTAGGTCTGTTAAGACAGATCCTCAGGTCTATTGAGGGTTAACCCCTCTCAACCTTAAAGACACATTTTTCTCCTAGCTAAAAGGAGGGGATATGGGGAAAATTCTCTAAACAAACTAACAAATACCTTTTCACCTTTCTTACAAAATACCTGCGTTTGAGGAAAAGCGGATTTAAAGTCATTGTTTCTTAGCACCGTGTAAAGTGCTAGCTTTAGCAAGCTACCTTACGGATTACTTTTGTAGCCAAATTTAATTGCTTTTTCTCTTTTTGTCAAAAAGGTTTTTCAAGCAATAGGCAAGAAATATAAACCTTACAGTAAATTATTTATTAATACAAAACTACAGTTGTTTTGTTGTTGTTGTGGCCTCTGTTTTTTTTTTTTTTTCTTGTGAATTCACATCTGGGAATGAGGACCAGGAACCCTTCTTTTTGTTGCCACTGGCATAGGCCTGCAGAGGAAAAGATAAGTATAGCAGTGATGCGTGAGGAGTTTGTAGTTTATTAGTCCTACCTTTATTTCCAAACAGAAATAGACAGATAGATAATGCAGGGTAACATGCATTAGTAGTATGTTTTCAAATATAAGCCTGCTCCGCTGTCCTGTCTTATGTTTCTGATTGATAGCTGTAAGAGAGATGCAATCTGCATTACAGTTAAGACAGATGAAAGAGCTAGTATGCTGTGATATATTCAGTATGAGCTCTTTCACAGCTATTTGATTGCTGACAAGTCTGACTTGGGGCAAAAAAAAAAAGAAATTAAATTTTGCCAATAAGGTCTGGTCAAGCTTTCTGCATTTTCTTTCCCCTGAGAAAAACAAAGGAGTAAACCAAGCTTGGTAACCATTTATAATTTCTGTCCTCTCTTCCAGCTCCACCTCCTACTCCTTGGTGAGTGCTGGAACAGCACAGCTGATAAATGTTTAGGTTAATTCTCCATGAAGGTCTCTCCATGCAAAGCTTCATGTGTGTCACCTCCTCACTCTTGACCCATGGAGTGCAGCCAGTGCCCTCTGCAGCCACCAAACCAGGGCCAAAGTTAGGAACTCCCTCAAGCATACTCCACCAGCCACAAACAAAACAAAACGAGGTGATATAACCACTCCCAAATTCCTCCTTGCAGCACGCTACTGATCTCTTTTCCAGACTGAAGTCAAGTCCCTCTGACTTTTCTCTGTGTTTGCTGACAAGTTTACCTTCCACTGCCCGTGTACCACAAGCACCTGTGGCTCTCCAGCAAATGAAACTGCCTGGGTTCAAACCGTCAGCAGTGCTGGCACGCTTTAGACTGGCTCTGCCATATGCTGCTTTAATACTTCAGCATCCACAGCTTTGGGAATCAAATCTGCTCAGAGTTAATAAAAGCTGTGTTAAAACTACAGCTTTCATTTTATTTGCAGGTGATTATCCCCTTACCTCTGAGTAAGAGAGTGGCATTTTCACAGTTTTATTTGTATGCAAATGCCTGTGACTGAGGAAGAAAGATATTAATCTATGTTTAGATACAACATGCCTAAGCTCCTTGAAATATAATAATTATAGCGATGCTGGCAAAGTTACTCTTCCTTTACGAAATGAAGTGCTATTGGATTTTCACATTTAGGTTTTATTCTATAATAAGTGTCCTCTTCACACAATGTAAATGATCAAATTCTCCTGAAGTAGATTTTGTCTGCCTGCTGGGAGAAATCAAGCATTTCCTCTTGTTACAGCTCTGGACATGGGGCTGGTAAAGTCTAGCTGAAGATCTCAAGAAAACTAATTCACCAGGCTGCACAGCCTGTTTTTACACCGTAACGGCAAAATGAGATTAAGGACAGTATCCTCACGTAGGTCCCCTAGCTGTGTGCTCACAGCCAAAGTGCTTGGAGTTACTCTGCTTACACCACGGAGAAGTCACCAGGTCCTCAGTGAAGAGTTCTGCCTTTCTGGAGCTCATTTTAAAAATACTTGCTTCCTCCCCTCTCTCTGTTAGGTGATCCCATTTCTCCTGGTTTGAAGGCGCTTAGTATTTTTTTCAAGGTCAAAGCAGATTTCTGTGGCACATAGTAGGGTAGTGAGAGTAACAGCCATAATTTGAATTTCCCAGGGGCAACAGAGCTGAACTAAGAAAACCCACTACTCACAAAAGCCTTTCAGGGAACAAAACTAAGACTATGCTAACATTCAGGTTACTCACGTCTCCCCAGACCATAAGCAGTACATAATTGATGCCTAAACAACATAATGCACACACAATAGGTACTGAGTAGGAGTGGGCACCCACTTATAAATTACCCAGTGTTTTTTTTGACAAATCTACCTCTGGAAAGGAGTAACTTGTTTTTTGACTTGTCAACTTGCAGAGGATGAAGGTGCCTATTATCAAGTGATGCAGAAAGCCTGCTGAGCAGTCAGAAGTTGGATCCACTTCCTTAACCACAGTAGTTGTCCTTTTACTTGACACTTCAATACAATTCCTGTAACACAGACTTTGCTCTCTTCATAAAAATGCCATTGTTTAGAATTAAAAAAAAAAAAAACAACCAAACAAAAACCATATAAAAGTGTCTGTAATACTCAATAGCACAGAGGATTTTTTTTCAATTATAAATCTGGTGACCTGTACTCACAAAATAATATAAAACTCGTAATTACATTGTTGATGCTCAGCATACTCACATTTGCTAGCTTCCAATAAAATACTTGCTATTTGATACACGCTTTCTTATTCTTCTATTAGTAAAATTATAATACTTCCATGCCAAAGGATGGTGTTATAAAGGTCAATATACTGGAGATCATTATATGCTAAAGATACAACAACGATGGGACCCCGTCTACCTAAGATACATGGCTGTTAATTGATCTGTACTACTAACCATGCTAGCATACAAATTCCAGTAAATTATTTTAAATCTTGCCTAATAATTATAAGGAGGATGTCACCATCAATATACACAACTATACTGTCTTTGAGTGTGCATACAATAAAGGAAGCAAAAAAAAATTACTATAGAAATGCTATGATAACTTAGGAAAATATAATGTGTGAGTTATTAAGAGCCGAGCAAAAACCACACATAGACCGTTCAGCTTTCAAATTGTACATATTTTTTCAGTTCATCAAGGGATTATCACACTAGAGAAAGATGGCCACAGTGAAAAAAGCATAGTGAAAAGTGTAATATTAGTCCAGTGTCAACTAAACTACTGGAAGCTATTTTTAGCACATTAAGAAATAATTTGGAATACAAAAATACAGTAGTCTAATCTTTACTCTTCCATCCTTTTCAAAAAAAAAAGCATATAAAATATGCCCCCCATAATACACTTACAGATAGAAAATGTGCATCAGTCAGTATGTGTGTGTGACACATGAGGTGTGTTTACTGTACCATATTCTGTTGGTTCAAGGGCTTTGTAAAGAGCTCTGCACTCTGTGAATGATAATTATGTGGCTAGGAAATTAAATAAGTACAAGTGCAAAATACCACAGGTGAAAAAATAAACTAGCTCAAGAGTAAAACTGGAAAAAAATCTCTTTCACTGCTCACTGTGCCTTTGCAGCAGTCCTTGTTACCAGACTTATTTCCACCTAACTGTATGATTTTCTGGATTGCAACAGGCATTGCCCAGTTGGGAAGCTCTTTCCATCATCTCTGACACAGTCAGCTGCTCTTTGAATCTCAGCAGCCATCTCTTGTCTTCTATATCAATTACAGATTGTGACACTTTTGCCTCCTTTCCTCCAATTTCTCTCTGAGGAGTCTTAAAGGAAGAACTATCCCTTCTTGCAATACACAGTCAATCTGACCTCCTCTTCCTAAAGTAAAAAAGCAGAAACTGAGAAAAACAGATCCTGTTCGTCGCAGGCTGATAGCAGAATACAAAACTGGCCTTGTGATCACCCTTCTCTCAAAGCTGACTTACTATGTCAGCTATCAAGGAGGATGGCAGAGTGCATGCAGTGATATCCTTAAGGCTGTGGGTAGGAGCCAAAGTCTAAAAAATGAACTGTCTTATGTATTTTTAAGAGTTGCAAGAAGAAAAGGGGACAGAAACTATGTCTTCATGAAACAAACTTAGATTTGTGTGCAGAAAACAGTTTACTTACTTTGTTTCACCAATGGTACGTGCATTGGATTCATCAAAAATTTGAGTCTGGTTATTCGCCTTTTACTAAATTAATTTTATCCAGGATTTCACAGTTGTTACTTTCCCAAAGAAAAGGGAATAAAATAAATAAATATAAATATACTAATTCTTGCTAATGCATAAGTGAACTAGGATACTGCTGAATTCTGCCATAGTACTTCCAAACAGCTTGATTTCTCCCAACAGACATACACTCAAGCTAGTGGTGAGTTCAGACAGTCGTCAAAAGGTACTGTTACGCAGTAGCGTGTAGTTCTGCTGTTTTTGAGTCTTTGAACACCTACATACATGAACTTCTCAGAGGTGTGCTGGTAGATGGAAGCTTTCTTAATGAAAAATCCTACATTTTTTACCAAGGTGTTTGCTTTTTCATACTGACATTCCACATTTCTGTTTCAGCTGTCATCTGCATTAAGCAACCTAAGAGTTTTAAAGAACAGAAATGGAATTCTGTGCTCTTACCACAGTTTCTGTCTCAAAAGAAAGAAAACCCACTGGTATCCTTGAATATTTCTCCAGTTTGAATATTAATCAAGCCATTCTGTATCCTTCCTTCTTTCAAAAATTGCTGCTATCTTGTAATAACTCATAGTCTGACCAATGCGTTGCAACGTGTTTCCAAACACTAAAAGGAAGCACAGGCCTGTCTCATAATGGTCTGAGGACCAGCTCTTCTGTCACACCTCAGGGCTTACAGCACAGCAGTTTCCAAAATGCTTTGGACCTTGGATCATTGCTTTCAAGTTCTGATTCTTAATTTCTGTTTCTCATTTTGCTGCAGGTTTGCCTTGACCCTCAGTCCAAACTCAGCCAACTTTTGTGGGCTCTGAAACTGTACACCTGCTACCTGGCTTCTGAAAAATTGTCATCTTTCTTTTAGGAGGAAAACCTGACTTAGTTGAAGTTGTCCAAATTAAAGCCCTGGTAGATTCCAGGAACCAACAGACATTGTAATGATCAGATTAAAAACTATCGTTGGAGGAACAGAAGGTAATGACATGTGATGAAAAAGCTTGTAAATCACATTAGTAGGTAGAGATGATATTCAGCAGGATCTCATTCACATTCATTGTCCATACCTTTCACACTGGTTGCTTCCACTGTGGCATTTCAAACACAGATTTAAGCTGTACAGGGCACACAATGAGTGACCCACCCCTCCTGACAAGCCAAGGAGAGCCTAAGACAACATATGCCTCTGGATTCCTGTAGCAAAAGCCCAAGGAGTGCCAGGGCACTTGGTGGTACTCCAGATAACTTGTGGGTACAAGTTGTGTTCAGTCATCTAATCGTCTTGCTTTGTGTATGTGATTCGACCTGATGACGGACACATATGTAGAAGCAAGGAGGAGACAGAGAAGATGTGGTACCGTTAGGCTGATATGCCACATCATAGGCATATGTGAGGTATAAATACCAGCCTTTTGAAGTAAATTCACAGAAATATGAAAAGAAAAGATATGATGTGACAGTATTTCTGTCAAGAGAGTTGATAAAAATGTTGAGGCTTTGCCACATGAGTACAAACCTATTGCTGCTGGAGGCTTCAGGAACTATGAGCAAGCTGAAACTTTATCAGAGTATTGCATTCAATGTGTGGAAATTATGACCTCAAAAAAAAAAAAAAAAATAAAACCAAACCAGGATTATCTTGAAACTGCACTAACAACCTGATATAAATTCTAATCTTTTACCTTTCTGTGAAGGTCAGTGAAGTTACAACATTTTAGAGCATGGCTATTGTTTTTTCTGCTAAAGAGTCTCAATCCTGAAGTTAAAGAAAAATGTTGAATTTCAAAAGGAAATTCCTCTTGTCCATTTTCAGGCATTTGCTGGCACTCAGTGTAAGCAGTCTTTTTGCATGAAGTAACACTCAGGTGTACACAATTTTGTACACACAATTTTGTAAATTTCTTGCCATTTTAAAGTCTGCGCTGCCAGTGAACATCTATTATAGATAAATATTATGGAAATTAAGAAAGTGGGCAACAGTAGAATACTTAAAACACACATATTTTCTTATAGCTTATGATTTCGTTGTTCTTTTCCTGCTTTGCTGCACACTGTATAGCTACCAAGCTACAAACTCATTTCTTCCAGTTTATTTTCATTAAAACTGATAACAAAAACAGAATAAAGTTACCTTTTTCTATTAGGCAGTACAAGACACAACTCCAGTTTACTGCTGAAACATTTTTTTAATCCTGACCTGAGGGCTTCACACAGTAAGGAGACTGATACTTGTTGCATACTACCGTCCTTAAGAAGGTGAATATTCGCTTATTTGAGATATTCCCTGTCCGTCGTGCTGCTGAAATAGGGTGAAGTTCTCAAGAGGTGCAAACGACGAGATTATTGTCAAGAGGCAACTTATGAAATGTCCCTGAATTACTAGGTTGCTCCATCCAGACACGCCCAGTCTTGATGGCAAACAGATGTTGTTTCCATCCTGACCCTAAGCTGTTATGGAAATCTATTTTTTCCTTCTAATCAGCCTCCTGGGCTATCTGGAGCTATGGTGCGACAGGTTGAGGAGGCTCCTCTCTCCCTAGGGGGGGCACCACTGCCGTATGCTGTGAAGAGATGCTCTTCCACCAGTTCATTGCAGCTCCCCAGGAAAAGCAGAAGGTTCTGCTCATACTTCATAAAAGACCCAAGCTCCTACACTGGGCAGCATATGAATCCAGGACCTCTGTTTCTCAGCCTTCCCATTTACTTAGCAGGATGAGGACTGGCAGTTTGGGAATTTCTTTTAATTTCTGCTTTTAATTGCTCGGTTTATTTTGTGAACAGCTATTTCTTAGGCTGAAGAAGGAATTAATACAGTATTTTTGTATGGTTTTGCATAATATTACATGTCAAAATCTGAGACGCCTCTGTATAAGATGGCTATGTACACAAGCAAAAACATACAATGTAAGATACAAATAAGGTAAGTCTACATGACAGCTCTAACTCAGTTCTTGCCTTGAAGCTGGAAAGCAAAACTTAATCTGAATGTTGTATACTTCCTTTGCAGAATATTTAGCAGTGTCTGTTTTCAGTGAATAGTGCAAATACAGTACTGCTGCAGCTGTGAATCAGCGAATGTCACTTTGGAAACTCCTACAAGGGAGATATTAATGTTTGGTCTTCATCACGACACCTGGTAATCACAAAGCATAGGAAAAGTCTGAACCAGAAATGATGGTTGATTGTGACTTAAAAAGCTTTGAATATGTGTAGCTTAGCAGAAAAGGGAAACACAAGAGCAGCATGACTAGGAAGACTTGAACACAGGTCCTGCTATGGGGGAGGACCAAAATCTGACCAACAGTGACAGAGGAGAACAAATCCCACCGCTCCTTTGCTTTTTAGTGATCAACCAAGACAAAGTCATTCAAAACAACGCTGGCACAAGGCAATCTTTGGTTGCCTTGTCTTGAGATATGACATGTGAGCACTGGCACCTTTGTGAAGTGAAAGGTGAGACAGGATCAGGCCGCTTGCACTGGTTTCCATCACTGGTGTATTTCCTCATGGAGACACAGCTTTCCAGGGGAAAATAGGGATCTTCATGTTTTTTAACTAAGAGGCCAGACTTTGAGCATTCTGTATCTCTAATCAGGGCTCTTTAAGGCATCTCATGCTGGTTAGTAAACTGCAGGGATACTCAAAATGTGATAGTTCCCTTAGGCTACAATTCTGACATTTAACATTTTTCTTTCCTCCCAGATAAGCATATAAAGGCAAAATGTTGACACTTTTATGTGATTTTTTGAAACATTTCCTTTAAAAATTACTGGAATAACTTAATCAAAAGACTCTTATACCCTATCAAATCTTAACTTAAAAGTTATAGTTGATCTTTTTGGGAAAGAAAATCATTGCAGTAGTTTGCCATCTTACTAAAATCAATATATTTCTGTTAAAAATTCAAGGATGAGCATTTTTGATATAGAGATATTATCATATTCTTTTTAATCAGGAGACTTGACACATTCTTGAATTTGGAAAATCTTAGACAACATCTTGTCCGGTACCTGAAAACTAAACAGAAACAAACATGTATTCTCCCTCAGCACCTGAAATTAAATTTTAAAACAGCAAATACTGCATGTTCCTTAGGCTCATTGCCCTTCAATTCTCTTTTAGACTACTCAGTGCAAAGAAGGTGTTTTCTGCGCGATTTTTCAGTGAGCCGCAATTGGCACTTTAATTTAAAGTTTCTGGGACGCAATCAGTTTCCTGAGTTTTCTTGGTGTCAAAAGAGTAAAATAAATCAAAAGTGATGTAACAAAACAAGTAAAAAAAAAACCAGGAAAAAATATGGCATCTTTCAAAATCATCTGTTCCACAGAGCACAGCACAAGCTGGCAGTCTGCATAACACTGTATATTATCCGGCGAAAGAACTGAAAAAATCCTGACAGTCAACATGTATTGGAAGTTGGAGGCAGAGCTAGTTGTCCCCAGGGGCTGGTGTGTGGAGAACCCACTGTAGGCAACCAGCCATGAACTGCTGCTTAAGGTCTTTTCCTCTTCTTTTTACCTGTTTTGCTTGCACACCATTATATTTAACAGTAATTGGAGCCAACCAGTATGTTCAGACTCTTTTCTAAAACAAACTGTCATGTATTGAAAAGTGGAGGTTGAGTAAAATTTTTATATTTTATGACTACAGATTTACAAACAGCAAATTCTGAAACAGGGAAAGTGCTATCTATCTACGGCCATAAAGGTGGGAATTGTTTGCGTCTGAAAGAAAAATGAATATACCTTAACTTCTACCTCCGTTCTTTCACTTCGTTTATATTTTACGCACCCCTTGCCGTGCGGGGCTGTGCCAGCGCAGGCAGCAGCGGCAGGGAAGCAGGCAGGTGCTCTGCAGACTCACTGCACCAGCATCAGGCCAAGTTTTGCTGCAGGTCTCACCAGCTTTTAGGTCTGGAGGCTGTTTTACACACATGGTGGTGTACCACAACAAGAGCTTTATCAGCTGACTGATGTGTATATTGTATAAAACGTTCAACAAGCCGCTTTAAGCAATGCACAGCTCCCCAAGGGTTCTATTGCTATAGGTATTTTTGCAAAAATAACCACATTTGTTCACTCTTCTCTCTTGCAGGTTTAAACATGTAACCAATGTATTTTAATGTATTAAATCTAGCTTGCTGATTACCCTAGTAGTTTTGACAGTATTTCAGTACACAGCTGGGTATGATATTTAATTACTGAACAGTCCCTTTGATATTGTTAAGCTACTTGCAAAGTATCCAATTATAACTGGAAAAAAATGGCCTGTGGACTTTTCTTCCTTTTTCATGTGTTCTGCAACAGTAAATTCCACAGAGTAAATAGATTTCATCTCTGTTTGTTTTTAGTAACAGTTCATTTTGTTTTTCTTTTTCATTACAGTAATATAATTATTTTTTTTTTATTAAATTCCTCCCTATTCAGGAAAACATTTACGCTTATGCGTGATTTTTAGCATATGCTAAAGATCCATGGGTTTCAAGAGGAGTTCAGATTATGCTTAAAATCAAAGATTCATGTGCATAGGAATGGAATGCTGAAATACGGACTAATTAAAAGCCATGGCTCCTTTAACTAGATGCAGATTGTCTGAAAACCAGTCAGTAGAATACATTTTAAAATGGTCTTTACCTTTGTGGAAATAATTCTTTGAGGAGATGTGCGTAGACATACACACGCAGAGATATTTATATATTTGAGTATACATATGCACCTAGAAGAGGAAACCAGCATTTATACATATATAGACTAGAAAATGTATCTAATTATATATCTAAGTATTTCCTATTCTTCTTCTTTACCATTCTGGTGGTTGTTTTGACAGAAATCTTGAAGCAAAGAGCAGTACTAGCCTGGGAAGGTGCGGTAGTAGCTAGTGTAGGTAGGCAACCCACTGTTTCTATCTTTCATTTTTCCAGAAGCAAGCTAAGGAAATTGGAGAGTTTCTCTTTCCTCACACATAACATCACCCTAGCTGCTGAGACTTTATGGTCATGATGAAAAGAAAATAACCCTCACCTACCATTCAATTTGCTCCCGTCAGACTCCTTTCCATCCTACCCTTTCACTCCTCTCCCATTTGTGATTGGACTGTATTCCAGTATGTAAAAAAATTACTATTTCAACGAGCCTAGTGACCTGGCAAAACAGGCAACATCAAAGTGAAGAACAGGTTCAGGACTGAATAAGAGGGATGCAACCTCTATTGGTTTACCCCAAGCAGTAAGGAAATCGGAAAATGCCGAGAGGTAAGGAAATTTGTCAGGAATACTGTATATTAGCAGAATTTCTGTCTTGAAAATCTTTTGCCTAGGAGTGTTACAGGTCCTTTCATTGTCCACACAACAAATTTTTCTAATTTCTTTGACCTTTCTAATAAAGAAAGCAGATGTCCAGTAAAGTTATTTGTGAATCAGAAATTAAAATTACACAAAACACATTATAATGCAACAAAGCATCATATTTGGATTCACTAAGCATAAAAAAAAATACTTGCATTTGACTGAAACAATAGTTTTTGTTTAACTTTTCATGTCCAGGTCCGATGACCATATGTGGTCAACAGTATGAACAAAATAAAAGTCTTGGAAAAAGAAATGAGAAAAGAAATGAACTGAAGCCTAGCTTTTGAGATACTACCTGGAAATTTTATGTGCAATGTTGACTGTCACACCATTTTAGGTATCCACCACTCATAAGGTTATGCTCAAGAAAATGTTGTAGGTAGCTTATTTTGCCATTTCTTTATCATTCATGCTTTTTCAAAATACTGCTTCATTAATACTGGTGGTTTGAGGTCTTGGGTTTTTCTATTTCTGGGGGGTTTGATGGTTTTCTTTCCCAAACCTTAGAGCGTATCACAGGTGGGCCAGAGAGTTGGATTTCTTCTCATATTTTGAAATTACTTATTTCCTGCAGCTTCCAAGTGAACCATATCTTTCTTGGCAGCTTTCATTCTCTTCTAATTTCTGGCATATTTCAGTTAAAAGGCAGGGAACTGCTGACCTGCATGGCACAGCCTCATCTGCTTTTCCCTGGAGTTAAACAGAAGTGGCACATCTGTCAGTACAAACTTCCACATCTAAACAGAAAAGGAAGCAAATAAATAAAACAATGTAAGAAGGGACCTTCTGAGTGCCTCAAAGTTGGATGACCAGACTTAATGGTGATCCACAGGCTAGTTCTGCCTGCTTTGAAGTATTAAATAGAGCAGCTGCAGACAGAGACACAAGCAAAATCCAGGCTGCTTCCTGGAGACGTGGTCAGTTATGTGGAAAGAATGATAATTAAAGATCACTAATAATTCAGCCTGAGATTTTTGGTGACTTCGCAGGTTAGGTACACAGCATATCTCGAACATTTCTGAAAACAAAGGGACTTACTAGCACGCAGTAAGCCATAAGGCTGCAGTAGCACTTTGATTATGAAGAAAAGCTGCTGAGAGTAAGTTCATCATTCAGATGCTGGTGGTAATACCTAACCAAAATTATTTTCCAAAGAGATCAGAGGACTCGCCTAAAGAGGTGAATCTTAGAGGCCAGAAAGATGTCTCTGAAGGGTAAGGATAGTGATAAAAGCGATGATAAATATATTTATATAATTTAAAAATATAGTATAAACACTTTATAAAGTAAACTATATGTGTATTACAAAGAATTTACCACCTCACCAATACCAACTTCACAAACACCAACTTTCCAAACATCAGCTTCAGAGTGTCAGTGTTTGGTCAGAAATCAAACACACAAGCAGGTAGCTGGTTGCCTGCTACTAATGTGGAAAAGGAAGAACAAAAAGCTGTGTAGCTCAGCCGAAGTTACTTTTATTTACCTGTATATGTTTTTCAGTTAATAAAACAAGCAAGCTCAGAAGGAGATAGGGGATATCTTAAAGGAAAAAAAATCTGGTTTTCCCCTTTACTGGCATTCTTCAGCTTCTTTTACATATATATATCTGAAGACATTGTGAGTGACTAAAGATGCCTTTACACAAATAATTGCAGTATCATTTGGCTTACTTGAGCATTTGTCTCAATCCATCCTGCTCCTATCAGCTTAATGCCAGTGCCTGGAGAAATATCACAGGTCAGCAGAAGAGCATCTGAAAAGCAGCACAAAGGGTTCCAGCTACTCCAGCCAGTAAGTCAGCTTCATCAGGCATGTAGCATGGGGAACAAAGAAGAAGAGTTAGAGATGTGTGCACGCATGCAGGGCTGTGATCTTACTGGCATCACAGGGGGTGGTGGGATGGCTGCTATGACTAGAGTGTTGAAATGGAGGTATACAGAACTTTTAGGAAAGACAGGCAGGGGAGACAAGGAGGGGCAAAGTACCATGGGATAAAGCCGTGGAGGGAATAGTGGCCCAAGAAAGTTGGTTCATATTCAAGGATCATCTCTTCCAAGCTCAGGAGCGATGCATCCTAACAAATAGGAAGTCAGGCAAAACTGCTAGGAGGCCTGCATGGATGAACAAGGAGCTCCTGGACCAACTCAAACACAGAAAGGACGCTTACAGAGGTCAGAAACAAGGACACATAGCTTGCAAGGAACACAGAGAAATTGTCTGAGCAGCCAGGGATCAGGTTAGGAAAGCTAAAGCCCTTATAGAATTAAATCTGGCCAGAGATGTCAAGGACAAAAAGAAAAGCTTCTTTAGGTACACTGGGGATAAAAGGAAGACTAGGGATAATGTGTGTCCTCTCTGCAAGGAAACAGAAGACCTAGTTGCCCAGGACATGGAGAAGGCTGAGGTACTCAATGACTTTTTTAGCCTCAGTCTTCACTGAGGCCAAAATCTAGCCATATCACCCAAGTCGCAGAAGGGAAAGGCAGGGACTGGAAGAATGAAGAACCACCCACTGTAGGAGAAGTGCTTCTAAGGAACTGAACAGTGCACAAGACCCTGGGACCTGATGAGATCCACTCGTGGGTCCTGAGGGAACTGGCAGATGAAGTTGCCAAGCCACTGTCCATCATATTTGAGAAGTTGTGGCAATCCAGTGAGGTTCCCACTGAACTTGATTGGAAGAAGGGAAACAAACCCTTCATTTTGAAAAAGGAAAACAAGGAAGACCGAGGGAACTACAGCCCAGTCAGTCTCACCTCTGTCTCTGGCAAGGTCGTGGAGTAGATCCTCCTGGAAACTACATTAAGTCACATGGAAAATAAATATATGATTAGTGACAGCCAACATGGCTTCACTATGGGTACATTGTGCCTGACAAGTCTGGCGGGCTTCTACAACAGTGCTACAGTGTTGGTGAGTAAGGGATGACCAACTGACATCATCTACCTGGGCTTGTGCAAAGCATTTGACATTGTCCTGCATGACATTATTGTCTCTAAACTGGATTTGATGGATGGAACAACCAGTGGATAAGGAATTGGCTGGATGGTTGCATTCAAAGTATTGTGATCAATGGCTCAATCTCTAAGTGGAACTCAGTGACAACTGGCATTCCTCAGAGGTCGGTATTGGGCCTGACCCTGTTTAACATCTTTGTCAGTGACATGCACAGTGGGACAGAGTGCACCCTTAGCAAGTTTGCCAATGACACCATGCTATATGGTGCAGTCAATATGCTGGAGGGAAGGGATGCCATCCAGAGGGACTGAAGAGGTGGACCCACGTGAACCTCACAAAGTTCAACAAGGCCGAGTGTAAGGTCCTGCATATGGGTTGGGGCAATCCCAAGCACAAATATAGGCTGAGTGGAGAATGGATTGAGAGTAGCCCTGAGGAGAAGGACTTGTAGGTGTTGGTTGATGAGAAGCTCAACATGAGCTGGCAATGTGTGCTTGCAGCCCAGAAAGTCAACCACATCCTGGGTTGCATCAAAAGAAGCGTCGCCAGCAGGTCAGGGGAGGTGATTCTCTCCTCTGCTCTGCTCTTGTGAGACCCCTCCTGGAGTACTGCGTCCAGTTCTGGAGCCCCCAGCATAAGAAGGATGTGGGCCTGTTGGAGCAGGTCCAAAGGAGGGCCACAAAGATGATCAGAGGGCTGGAGCATTTCTCCTATGAAGACAGGCTGAGAGAGTTGGGGCTGTTCAGCCTGGAGAAGAGGAGGCTCCAGTGAGACATTATAGTGGCCTTCCAGCACCTAAAGGGGGCCTACAAGAAAGCTGGAGAGGGATTTTTGACAAGGGCATGTAGTGATGGGATAAGAAGTAGTGATTTTACACTGGAACAAGGTACATTTAGATTAGACATAAGGAAGAAATTATTTACTGTGACAGTGGTGAGGCACTGGAACAGGTTGCCCAGAGAGGTGGTGGATGCCCCATCCCTAGAAGTGTTCAAGGCCAGGTTAGATGAGGCTCTGAGCAACCTGATCTAGTTGAAGATGTCCCTGTTCCTTGCAAGGGGAGTTGGAACTAGATGATTTTTAAGATCCCTTCCAACCCCAACCATTCAATGGTTCTATGATTCTATATTCAGAAGAAATTGGAAAGAAAAGAAATAAAGTTGCAGCAGAGAAGTAGAAGACAGAAATTGTGGCCTATTTAATAGATGCTGAAATTTTCAGTGAAGTAGTAGTTTTAATTTCTTATTGGGAAAGGGATTGTTATTTTATTGAAACTTTTTATTGAAAAGATTATGTATTCCCAAAGTTAATTTTTACTAATTCTTTTTGCTTTTCCATTGTGATTTTCTGCAGTCTTTCTTCTCTCAAAAGACAAATCTTTCCTTTCCAAAACTGATGTCATCAGCTCTACAGAAATTTCTAGTTTGTGCTATGTTAAAGGAGGAATTAAAATATTAAATGTTACAAGAAAGGTTGCGTGTATTCCACTTGCCACCTGAATCCCAACCAAGCAGAACTGGCCATCTTGGTTAAAAGTCAGTTTAGCTACATTTTGAAAGCAGTTTGATGGCTTTTAAAATATGTTCAATGAGGAAGGCTCCAGGATAAAGGAGTACCTACCAAAGAACTGCAATAGATGTTATTTTGCTATTTTGACATTTGCGCATGATGCTCCAGACACACAGCCTGCAGATGAGAGATGAGTCAATTCTATAAAACAGATTGTCTGCTACATGCTCCTGCACATCAAAGTGAAGCTAAGATTGCAGCAAACATAAGCCTAGAAGCCCTTACCTTAATACAGAAAGCAAGATAACCATTGTAAGGAAAGCACCAACATAGTGGTGTCTCAACTATCAGCCTACAAGATTCCTGAGGGCTCTAAATACGACCAAAACCAGTGCTTGCTGAGTTGGGTCGAAGCCCTTGCTACTCTGCACCTATTGTTATTAGCACAGCTAGATTAAACTTTGTGCAGATACACTTGCCATGTGACCATGCAGAAATACCTGGGTTGCACCAGGGTTAGTGTTCCAAAATGAATTCTCCTAAGGGAACAGCATGGTGCCACACCACCTTGGGTGGACAATGCTACAAAAGCACTGTATTCTGCTGAAAGCACCCATGAACTGTAATTGTGTCAGGTCTTGAAGTGAGGGGGTGCAAACTGGAGGAAGAAGCGATGCTTGATTCCTCCCCTCTGCTGAAGATGCATTCCAAGAAAAAAGAAGTTAGGCGAAAAAAAAAAAGCCTAAATACCACTGATGATGCCACTACTCAGTTCCATCAAGCAGCTGTCCAGCTGGCCGACCTCTAGTATGAAATATTTCAACATCAGCTGCTTCCACTGCAGTATTGTGCTGCCTTTTACCACTTCTCCACGGATTTCTGTAGGCCTTAGAGTTGTTTCCTTATCCTTTCTAGAGACATACAACTTCAAAAAAAATAATAAAATGAGTGATGGTTTATAGTGTTCTTGGCCTCCATTTCAGTTCAGTAACTGTCACAAAAATAACTCCCTAAAAATGATTGTGTGTGACAGCTTCCATATTTGTTCTACTTCAATGTTCTTTCATATCTAATTTGCTCAGTTTAAAAGCTAGAAGATGCATTTTCCTGCTGCCAGACAGCAAGCTCAGCCAGGGACCTGAAAAATCAAGCTGAGATCTTTTTGCATCTTAAGTTGTCTGCTGCTACAAACTTGGCAGCTTGAACTCAACTGACAATTTGGTTGATGATGTGTAAGGTGGGGTGACACGCAGCTCATTAGTCTGTTCTTCTGGTGAAATTTTTGCACTAGCAAATTGAAGAGATTGGCAGCTATGAAAATGCAGTTTTTCTTCTGTTTATCCTAAACCAGTGGCTTCCAATGACAGCTTCCTGTGTGCTTCTTGATAATGAGTTTATGCTGACTGGAGAATATCTTTTTAGTTTGACTATTTAGAGGTAAGCAAAGCACTGTGGAAGCACAAATTGCATGAAAATACTGATGGTATCACTTGTGCTTGTAATGGTTCAGTATCACAGCAGCTTTTTGAAGTCAGATGGCTTCCACTTATTCATACCCTGCATCCCTGTTGTTTTACTGTGCATGCTGGATGCTTCAGCTCCTTCTGAAGCATGGGCACAGGGACCAAACGGTGTCCTTGTAACCAGCATAAACACAGATGTAATTTCCATCAGTCCTGATCATCAGGATGCCACCTGACATTATTTTTTTTTTGCCGTCTCAGGTTGCCTATATGATATGGTTATTTTTTGGCCATTTCAGACATGGCTATGAAATTGTTTATGGTTGGGAGCTTGAGAATTAGTAAAAAATGGTAGGATAGCCAAAATGCGTGTGTTTCATCAGGTATACCACTAGTTCTGGAGAGTACTTTATGGTGTGCTAGATGTAGAGTTAAAGTAGACTAATTCAGGGAGAACATGTAGGTGGATCCTTCCTTATGGAGAGGCCATCTTGTGTTCCAGAAGATTAAAAGCATAAGGAAGGAAGCCTAACAAAGACATCATTAAACCCAGAAAAGAAGTTGAACCTCCTAAAAACAGTATACATTTGCTGCTGATTCAGGGTTCCCAGAATAAATTGATTTGGCTGGTAATACTGAGATGTACCCAGAGCTCACCCCTGGAAGAGTCAGGACACCAGTAGTAACTCTGAGGTCTAGGTACAGGAGGAGTTTAGGCACATCTTTGAAAATATAGCATATTTTCTGCCCAAATACGAGACTTAACTACTGAGAGTAATTCATGGAAGGAAAATTTTTCTGCTCTGCGTTTTTTTGTATAGTTCCCTTCAGTACATCTAGTTATGAAGATTATTTTCATGTCTCTGATAAAGCATAAAAGGTGATAGGATAAATATAAATCTTAATATGAGCTTAAAGAAGGAGGAAAGAGGGCAGAACACAATATTTATTTATACCATCATTTTGTCCTAATTATGTTTTTCCCTCATTACGAATTCTTAGGCTCTGTTGGTGTAAACAAATGTAATTCTTTTACACTGTTATGAAAGACCTGGTTACCTCGTTTGAGATTGGCCTCATTAATTTTCAGTTTCAATTTAGCCTTGCCCTTATATCTTGTGGCTGAGTGGGGAAAATGGTACAAAAACCAATAACCATTTACTATATACATTGAAATAAGCAACAGTATAAACAGTTCTTTACATAGCTGTGTAAGAACTGTTTATACAGCCTTTTATGCGATTGTACAAACGTTTTCAATAACGTTAAGGAAAATACGTGTCCTGAATGTTGAAGTGTGTGAATCACAAGGTGACATTAGATACTTCCGAATGCTTTCTTTCTAAAATAATCTCATACCTCTAAATATGATTCTTCTATCTCCCTTTTCTTGCCTTGAATAAAATTAGTTTCCTAGAAGTATTAAAAAAGTATATTCTTGGCTCAGCTTAGTACACTCCAGAATATTCACAAAATTCATCTGCTAACATATAAAATTCATAAATATAGGCAATGTCTGTTAAATAAAGTGTGCAGGAAATATGAGATCACTTTTGTGTGATTATATTCTTTGCAAAAGGTCCTTTCATGAGGGTCCAGCACACTTCAGGCCTGTAAATTATTAATGTGCCTTGTATCTCATTAGCTGTATATTATGGAAATTTACCTAAGCTGCTGCTTCTAGTTCCATTAAAATAGCAAATGGTTAAAACAGGGGGAGAAACTTTATTGTGTCTTTGCAATTAAATTGGTTTTGTAAGAATGATAGAAGCTTACAGTTTTACCATTTCTTTGGCAGTAATTTAAAAGATCCATACGGCATGCAGACTGATGAATAATTCATGCTTCATTTATTAGCCTGGTAACCCTATTGCTGGTCTCATAAAAATGAGGATAATACTTTTTTTTCTTTTTCATGAGACACTGGAGAACTGTGTGCATGTGTGTGCATGTGTAGGCATGTGCACACACATTTTTTTTGTGTTCATGCGTCTTGGCGTATGTTTGTGTATGCATACTCAGATTAAAAATGAAGGCTATCCAATGATTTTTACCATACAGCACATACACAAAACTATCCTGTGGATAGAAGAGCTCACACATCCATCAGCAACAAGGACCACAACGCTAAAACTCATCAGTATTAGACAACTTTTCTCAGAGGCTGGCATTTTCACAGAGACACTAAGGAGCAGCTCAGCCCCAGACCATCCTGCTCGAAGCACAAAAGCCACCTACTTATCCTTGCTCACTCTAGCATGAATATGGGAACAAATCCAACAAATGTCTTCCTGAAAGGCAGTGGATGAAAGAGAAATGGAAAATAGGTATTGCTTAGCCCTCCCCTGGTTTGTGTGCACTAAAATTGTCACAATGAGGCAAAAGAAGAATTGTTACTGGGCAAAATTTTCCCAGAAGTTCTTTAAGCACTGAAAACTTTACAAAAATAATCCTGAGCTGAAGTCTGAGCCAGTTTCCTCTTACAAACACAGTGGACAAACTGGTCAGTATCCAACTAATATTTTTCTACCCAAACTGTCAATCTGTCAAAAGCAAAGCCTCTTGCTGAAATAGTTCAGTTGTAACAACGTTCTGTTCTGCAAGAAAAATGAAAAAGGATAAATAGGACTGAACAGGATGTTTTGAATTTTTTTGTTTCATGTGACCCTATAAAATTGGAAGGAATCAGAAGGTAACGTTTCATTACTTAAATGAAACATTTTGATTAAACTTGTGGGGTTTTTTTCCCTACTATTTCATTTGACATGAAATTTCTCGATGCCCCAACTTCATAGCTACTTTTACCTTTTGCAAGTAGATCACAAGTATTGAACCCATGCCATGAATAAGTCTTCATTTTGCTCCATAGACCTATATCTAGAGCAGAAATTCCTAACATGGTCTGCTCTAATATCTGCAGAGAGGCAACTGGATACAGATGCTAAGATATTCTCCCTTTGGCCGACATAAGGGGCTGCAAACTCCTCTCAGTGTAGTATGTAGGGCAGGCAGAAAGAGAACGACCCAAACCAGTTGCTCAAGTGTGCTCAATAGAGGAAGATTTTTCACACCTCTGTGAGTCAGCAAAACCATGCTGCACCCCAGAACATCATTATCCGGCAGCATGAGGAAAACCTGCTCTTGAATTTCTTCTTGTAAATTAATGTGTTTATGTGGCTGTTTCATTATTAAAGTCATTAAAACACAACTTTAAAAAAAATCTTAATTGAAACCAGTCAAAAATAACTCTTAAGGAGAATATTTAATCTGTTATTCTTTTAAAGCATATGTCAAAACCTGCATGCTAAAAAAATTGATTTATTTTACAGGAACAATTGGTCAGCCAGCCTTCATCTTCAAATGCAGTAATCACAATAATTACTAAGCAGCAAAGAAATTGCTTTATTGCATCGGCAATAATGCCATCATTGACACCTTTTCCCAAACCTTGAATCTACTGTGACATCTGTATTTCATCCCACAGCCACGCATTGTGTACAACTGTTGTCCCATTTTGTTGTGTTCTGTACTACTGGCTTTAAAAACATATCAAACTCTATCTAGGTAAAAAGTTCAAAAGCTGAAGATAGGCTACTATGGCAGGAGTGACACTGATGAGCACTAAGCGTCCTAACACGATTTTTCAGTAAAGAGCCTGTAGTCCCCACAACTCTCTTGTAGAACACATGTTCTGATTATAGAGCTGAGATCACCTTCCTAATACACCTGTCCTCCATCCTGCAAACTCCTGGGCAAACACTTCAGACTTTGCCTACCTACCAGCAGCTCCTGGTCTGTGCAACTGGAAAAGCTCCAAACGTGAAGCCAAGTATGTACTTTAATCCAGTTTTATGGGTATCCTTACCCCTTTGGATCACCTCCAAGACATCCTCCCTCAATCCACGCAGTGTTTAACACTGTTTCTTGAAGACTCAGGCAGCCTGGAGCTGGTTCTCTGTATGTCTTATCTAAGTCTGTGCAGATGGACCCCAATCAATTTCAAGTTAATGAGACAAAGTACTGGTAACAGCAGAAAGAAGCTGCTGGTTTTCCATTAGCCCTCACCTTTAGCTGCAACATAAGCAGACTTTTACCCTTCCCCTAAGCCTTACAATTTATGGCCAGCCACTTCAGAAGCTCCATCTTAGACAAGACAAACTGGATAGTGTGGGCTACAAGACTCTTCTACCAGGCCTGTGCTGGGGAATATGAGCAGGGTCTACACCACTACCCCATCATGAGGGTACTGTACTTTGGCTCAAATTTATTCGCTTTGTTGTTCTTTGGATGCTTTCTCTGTTTGAAGAAATAAGATACATTTGAAGGGTCAGCAAATCTCTTAACACAGCAGAGCTGAGTTTACTGTGACACATGCAAGATCATGAGAACTCATGTGTCTACATTATGGATGCCATTGCATAGTTTGAAGGTAAAATTTTTAGGAACACTTCACAAGAAAAAGTAACAGGAATTAGACAACACTAGATAAAAGCTACAGGCAAGAAGGATCAGTGATTTTGTGTCACAGGGAAATCCTATGGATCTGGTATGCACTTTTACTTGAAGCTCCCTTCACCTAGCTTCTAGATGCCTCTGGAAATTTGTATCATCCTCTATACTCCCACTGTGAAAGTGCTGAGCACTAAAAAACTCCCGAATATATTTAATGCTACCAATGGGGCGCCTGATGAGGCCCTCTGCTTTGCTGGGCACTGACTTTTTGGAGGCTTTCATTAGGAAATACCCCATAGCCCAGCTCTGTGGTGGATTTCAAGCATAGATGGCAGATTTTATTTAACTGTCCTTTCTGGCAGATACTGTATTTCCTGTGCAGTGCTCCGGGACCTTGTGTGAAGGGCGCTATATAAGCATAGGGATTGGATTGTCTGAGTAATTCTTTTTGACTTCATCAGGCTGTTAATCCTACATGCCTGTGGTGATAAACCCAGAAAATCCCAGATAATCCTATATAATATTCAGGCAGGGCTGGCAACAGCTATAAATACATATCAAACTGTCAAAAACCATTATCATTTAGACTACTCTGCAGTCCCTTCCAAATTACATTAGAATATCCAGGCTTGACTTCAACTCTTTCCCCCCTCCCCCCTTTCTTCCCTCTTAATGACAGGGTGCTGCCTGTAGCTCAGCTTGCCAGCATAATAATGCATGTTTCCCACACACCTACCTTTTTACTACAGCACCGTGTTTACCCTGGTCCTGCTTCCCTATGACTCACAGGCACAGTGAGTAGTGGCAGTTCTGTACATAAGCAAATAATTTTTGGCAGTTTTCAAAACTAAAGCATCCCACTGCCAAAAGGCTTCTGTTTACCACACAGAACAAATGTTGTTACTACTGCAATTCCAAAAATGCATCTTAAATACACGCTTTCATAAAAATGCTGTTGTAGTCGTAATGTCTAATTACATATATAACAAAACAACAGAAGATTATTTCTTCCTTTTGCAAATTTATCTTGGCTAATAGCCAGAGATAAATAACAGTTTAGCATCTGCATTGCTCCACAGCAACCCCATACCTAATAAAATTATAATTATCCCTTAAGTGTGAGTCTTTCCAATAGGGTGAAAAGCTCACCCTCTATTCAAACTGCCCACCTGTCCCTCCCCACCACTTACAAGTAGAAGGTAGTCAGTGATACAAGAAACCAGTATCTGCTTAACCAGCTTCACTGGTTAATTATACCAGTGTAAACCGGGGATACCTCTGCTTGGATCAGTGGAAAGTTCTCTGCGATAAAATGTGGTTGTGTAGTATCCAGATTCTGAAAAAGGGTTATGCATCTTTGTCAGAAATAGATAACTGCATGATGCCCATGTTTTCTGTGCCATTTTTTTCACTCAATTAGCTATCCAGAGGCTCAGGCAGGTAATCACTCAGGCTCATCAGAGAAAAGCTGCAACCGAAACACTACACACAAGCAGTTCTTGACAGAGATCAGCTCTTGGAACGTAGCCATGTTTTAAAAACATTTGATCCTATTCCTTCAACTGAATAATGTTTAGATTTTACTCACTCAATAATGGAGAGCGTATGTCCTATCTGCTTTCTAGCTGGAAACTTTCTGCAGCTCATGGAGAAATAAAATAGCGGCTCAACATTTCCTGCCTCCTAACTTAAAACATTTCTATAGCTCTTGCTTTACTTGCAAGTATCACACTCTCACAGCTGTAACTGCATTTCATGCCTTCATTCTTCCAGCACCGAGCACATTCAATAGGCCACACACTAAAAGAGCCGTTCTCCTGAACTGGCTACAGTGAGTGCCAGCTGCAACCGGATTGCTGCTGGTGGAGGATCCCCTGCTGGTGCATCATCTCCGTTGGCATGGAGAGGACCTCAGTCATGGTCACACTCTTTCCTTACTTTTCCCTGTATCAACTACAATGTGTGTCCTCCTGCTCTTTCTTTTGCTCTGTTCCAAGTTTTCCTTTAACTTTGGAGATAAACCAGCCAAACCCCACCTGCTTGCACTTCTTTCCCTTTTCCTGAAAATGGGAATGTAACTATGTCATGCCCTGATGTTTGCAATATCACGCAGTGGAACCAACTGAGAAACATTGAAATACCTGGGATACTGAGAAGATTATTGTGGGTTTCAGTCTAAATCTCCAAATACTTCTCCAGAACACATGAAGATACGGACTTGAGTTGACACACTGATAGAAATGACGTGCGGAAAACGGACTCCACAATCTGTAAGATTGTAAAGTAGGTATGTTTATTACGGCGCTGGGCAGCACGGGGGATCACTCCTCCAGACATGGCAAACGTGTTAAGCAACAGGTACAGTATTTATGCATCATAGACATGTATATTCATAGAATTCCCGTGGACTTTTTTATACATTAATTAGGTTTCCGAAGTTTCCTCCCACAACAGGTTATTCCCCAGTCTCTGCGTCCATCTCGTGTCTGTGCTCAGGAGTCACAATTTTTGGTGGTCGTTCTCTCCTCCTTATCACTATGTCCAGCTGCATGGATTCAGACCTTTGTCCTGCTTTGCTCTTGCTGCCAGGGTGGTTTCTTGATGACTTGATGATCTTTGTGGTTCCCAGTTTCCTTGGTTATTCCACCCTATCAGTTGGTTCTAAACTTCTTAAGTCCCCTTATCTTGGTCTCAGCCAGTGTGTATGTACCCCCTCAGGGTGTTCCCATCTAACTTATCTTAGCTCCTGCTAGAGCATCCTGAAAGTATTCAGTTATATTAAGTTTATTACTGTACTGTTCTTTCTCTTAAGTTCAGTAAATCATTGATCACTATCTACCAGCTTGATTCCTTAGTATTAACTCCTTCTTTCAGCAACACACCCCTCATGACTACCTCCCTGTCCCTCACCACTCTGAAATTACGTCTGTGCTTGTAGGCATCAAGGAGGCGCCACAGGAACAGCCTGACTCCTTACAGGGAAAAAGTTGTGCCTTGGAAACCATGACCATTTGCATTGGTGCTATGCTGAAGTAAAAACTATTCCACAATATTTCATGATGGTATCTAACTTGCTTCAAATGATGCTTCCCTGAATACGAGGGCAGAGAGATACCATTCAGAATAACGCATGATGGCAGGGAAGCGAAAGCTAATATGCCGAGAAATATCGCAACACCTTAGTACTTATGGGGAACAGTGCTATTTAATAGCACCTCCTGTCTCGACCTGACATAGTCAATGAAGCAAGAATAAAACATGGCAACAGAGAAGAAAAGCAGAGGTGTCTTCACATTCTGTGAGAGCAGAGAGCCAAGGGCTGAATTTGAGTCTCTGGTCCTGTACAGGATGTGAAATAAGCCTTTTTAAGTTAGGATGTGCTTATCTCAGAACAGTTGGGTTCCTCCTGGATGATGGCATTTCAGATGAGGCTGTATGAAGAGTGACAGTCATTTAAATGTGAATCAAAAGGCAAATTATGTCTGTGGCTGGCTTAAAGTTTTGTAGGTCCCCAGGCTAGCAAACTTCATATTCTTTGATGGTTTTTGGAGTCATTGCAATAAAATGAAAAGAAAAAAGAAAGGAGATAAAGTTTGTGGGCAGGACTCAAAGGTTTTCTTGCACTGTATCAATCTGGAGTTTTTTGCTTATGTATATATTGAAGGCAGTGATGTGTTACAAGTGTTATAAGCAAGGCGCTGTGCTGTGTTCATTTTCATTTCATGATTTAGACCATCTCTTTCTCATGAAGATCAGATAAGTGTGTTTGGTTTTCAAGCCCTTAGAATACGGTCAGATATTTTAGATCTAGCTAAACAGAGAGAAAAGAGATAGATCTTTTTGAAAACAGAGAAATTTTGTTTTCACGTTCACTTTAGAGAACAGAGGTTTTCTGGCTTTGTTTTGCAAATACAGATGCATTTTGGACTTCGAGTTCTTAAGCATCTGTCTTTTTTAGCTCAACTGTCCCTCATCAAACCCTATAAACAGAGTTTATTATTGCTTTCTTACAGTTGGGGAACATGGGTACAGAGATTGTCAGTGACTGCACTATATTCCCTCAAGAAGGAAATGATAGCTAAGGGAATTACATTTTTTGTTACCAAGAACCTGTCAGCAGCCAGCTGCAGTGCATATTAAGTACTGCACATCTTTTTCACCAGTCAGAGTCATTCGGTTTCCAATTCTGCCTTTCTACAGAGTCAGCAACAGCTTTTTGGATCAAAAAGATAAAACACATCAGAGCGCACTCTGACTGATTTCTCTCCAAATAATTCATTTCTTCCTTGTGTTAAGGGTCGTCTTAAACAACAGTAAAAGAAAATCTATAAATAGTATACAATTCCTTACGTTTAAGGAAACACTTAGCATGTTGTGTCCATTATTGATTTTAGCACTCTTGTCCTGTAATGGTACACTGCAAAATCCAAGTACATTTTTGTCTAGGAGAAGATGAGAACTGCCTCTTCCTCCCTAACTCCAGAGATACAGAGTGTATTTTGCTAATTCACACCACCTGTATGGGCAAGGAACTGGAAACAACTGCCTATAGTGTGATACGGACCTGTTGGTGGATTTTGGGAGCTCACACATGAGTGTACTTGACTGTGTAACTGTATACATATGCATGCATGTAAAACTCACAAATGTCTAAAAAGTCACACACAGAGGAAAATATTCATCACAATTTACAGCTGATACAGGTATCTGACAGCATATGGAGTGCTACTGTCTATTTCTAGAGAACCAAGGATTAATTTCAGCATCCTTCACTAGCCTGTTGCACAGTATTTCTGTGCTTGGTAACCGGTGAGAGTAGAAAGATATAACTCAGTCAGTTCTGAAGCACACCCTAGAAAGGCAAATTTTTATCTACTTTCTTTTCCCGCTTCTTTTTTATTTCTTCTGTTCTTGTTAGTTTTTATAGAGACCTTGCTAGCCAGAGCCATAAAGTACACCAAGCATTCAAAAGGTAGCCAGCCACAGTATTTTTCTGAAGAACTGAAAATGTGAACAAAAACCAGTTGTGTGAGCCAAGGTAAATTCTGACAAGAGAGCAGCACACACAGACAAAGAAATGCTGGGTTTACTCAGTTCTAGTGACAAGACGCCTGCTCAACCTAACCGAACTGACTTGGCCAATGGGAAAACCAGCTGAAAAAGCACATCCAGCAGTCTGAAAGCAAGACAGAGATAAAATCAGTGCAATTCCTTGCTTTAAACTAGTGGCCATACTGCAAACATCGATCCCGTTTCACCCATGAAATGAAATAAGAGTCTGAAACAAGTAGCTGGTTAGCACAATTCATAATAGACATAGCTGATCAACTGGAATACAAAGACTCTTTCTCCCTGGAAGACTGCAGTCTCCTGACTGACATGTGAAACACAGTCAAGAAATTAGAAACTAGGGCCCAGCATCCAATATTAATAAGGTAGCAGGATCCACAAAAAATATGACCATGCCATTTGCAGCCTGCCAGAGTAGAGCAACAAGGCCAGTGGCACCTGCATGCTGAGTGTCCTGCCTGCCTGCCCGGTGTCTGATGGAAGAGCAAAGACTTGTGAGGTGACCGAGGTGGTTGGAGAGGGGTTGTGTCCCCAGGATATGCAGAGCAGTGCAGTGCCACCTTGCATGTCTCCTCCTGGAGTCAGGGTGGCCTTCCTCTGCAACAGTGGAGGGGCACCAAGGATCCCTCAGGAACAAAGAGTGGTTGATGACAAATCATTTGGAGATACAATTTCCCACGCCCGGTGGGGCTCTTGTGACAGTTGTGCACGATCACTACTTCCAGAGAAGCATTAGCTAAGGCAAAGGGGATTGGATTCATTTCTGCCATTTTCAGTGGGCAAGGCAAGCCATAGCAGAAGCTGGTTCACCTTACCTTCAAAGGCTGTCGATTCTTTCCCTGTAGACTTAAGTGGACTTACATTAGTAACGAATTTCACTTAATTTAAGGACAGATTGCAATTAATTTTCTCAGGGAAAGAGATATAAACACATGTGGAAAACATAAAATATAAAAGGTACCTCTAGGTGGCTGGGTCTCTGGTCCTCTGGTCCTACTCACAAAAAACTTTGATCCTCTAGCTCCCAGAAAAGACCTAGCAGTGTAATGAAATACCTATTTTTCACATAGATCACACAGCTTCTCTCTGGTTTTGGGTTGTTTTCATGTGTAAACAAGATTTACGAAATCATCCTTTGTCTGTGAATGTTCCCATTAAGTTTTTTATCCCGGTCACCAGCTTCAATCACATTTTACACCAGTGTTGAAGGTCATCAGACCCCTACAGGTTTTGCAAAAATAGCTGCCACATTGAGAACTGAGGAGCTGTAAGTTCCTCCTGTTGAGGGGAAAGGCTAGAGCATGGACTAGGGTCTCCACATGGAGAGAAACTAACCATTTTTTCTCAATGCTAAAGCCATCCGGCCACAACACACAAAACAAAAGTCACACAGGTACTTCTGGTACACAGAAAGCTGCTTCACAGAGGATGTTGCCTCCTTCCTCAAAGGAGGAGATGGCTTTATAACCTGCAACAACACCACTGCAGTATTATCACAGCTCTTGAAGTGGTAGGAGTTTTTCTTAACATCTGAAAAAAAACAAATTGGTTGTTTATTCTTTAGTGGTTACTGAGTAGGTACGGGGGTTTTGCCACTATAATTTTGGGGAGAGTTCAGAAATACAACTTGCAGTTAAATTTTAAAAAAAAAAACCCAAACAATAAGTAATACTAGATGTTATTCTTAAAATATCATTTTAGTTAGTCTCAGCAAGGTGGGGAAGCTGTAGGGATGATCTGTCTTGACATTTTTGCACACACAAATACTTCATAGCACATTTAAATTCTTAGATTAGAGAAAACCACCTCTGAGTTTTGAGTAACACCAGCCCCTGGATTAGTACAGCCTCCCTTTCTCCTTACCACTTGCCAGGTCTCACAAATCTGCATGCTTCTCAATTTTCATTCCATGGGGCGTTTACACTGAAACCAAACTCAGACAGATTCTCCCAAACCGTCTGCTCCTTGGGCAGAAACATAAGAGAAATTTTGAACCCTGTCTCCTCCCAGCACAAAGGCATCAAGACGTGCATGTCCCAACTCAGCATCAGGGTACCTAAAAATGTGCCCTTCACCTATTCACCATACTGATGAGGGCCATATCATAGAAAGCACAATAGCTCTGCAATCCAAATCTTCTTCAGTTTGTTACACCCTAAATAAAACTCCACTCACTTCCCTTCACACCAGCATCTCCACACACTGTAAAACTTCTTTTTTTTTTTTTTTTAAATAGGATGTGCTTAGAACTGCTCTATTGTCACCATAATAACATTAATCTAATCAGCTTTTAAATAAGCCAATTATTCTCTACACAGATTAGACCTAATATTAATTAAATAATGTAGCTTAGACGCGTCTTTTTCTAAGAAACAGTGCAATGCAAATGTTAATGCTTTCCAATATGTATCCACAGCTGATGGATTTATTTTCTTCTGCTGAATTTCATGAACCACTGTAATTTTTCTTCTCTATTCCCCCTACTTCTTTTAAAAAGTAAGAACATAGCCCCATAGTCTTTCTTGGCTGGATACACTAGGCAGCTTGACTTTTGACCAGACACTTTAAAAAATACCATAACTTAAAAAAAAAACCAAATTGTTTTTGACAGAGGTTGCAAATTCTCTAGTGTTCTGTCTTTGACTTAGCACTTTGTTCACCATCTTGAGAAATTATTTTCTTCTATTCCACTAATTTATATTCTCATTGTAATATGTTCAGGCTTCTTTAAGACGAGCATATATTAAAGTATTACTGTGAAATAAATTAAAGTTAAGCATTCCCTCTAAACTCTAGAGTATTAGAGCAAAAATACTCAACTCTCACATCTCTCTACAGGTATTGTCAAAATATTTGCTCATTATCCACTACAACCCAAGGAAATGTAAGTGATTTAATGCTCAAAGGGACGAATTCTCTCTGAGAATAAAGAGCAGAAATAGAGGTACATGTTTTCTTTTTATTTGCTACATCTAAACAGAAAAAGGGAACATCTTGTCACTTTGCTATGTGGTGCTCTCAAACTTTTCTCTCCCTCTTTTTGCAGTTTTAAAATCCTTGTTTGCTACAGCCCTTCAACACACTTTATGGTCTTGTTCATAGTTACCCCTGTGCTTTGGACAAGCTGGGAAACAGTGAAATCTGTTCTGCAGGTTCCTTGAGGGTCTGAGACCACTACAAAGCCACTCATAGGGATATCAGTTTTCTAAGTGTTCCTTTGGGTTTCAAACAGACACATCACAGGACAATGAAGAGAGCGACGCATTTACTAAGTGGCAAAAGAAAATACCAGCCTACGACTAGACAGAAGGTCATTGGTGTGCTGTGACCTACTGCATCTGTAACAAATCCACGTCTGCTGCTAGACCACTCAAAAAATCTGCAGCAATTGTTTATACGTGACACCCATCTGATCTTATACTTCCCGCCCAAGACCCCATCCATCTGGCTCAACCTCACACTTTCTTTTTTCCCATCGGCCCACCCATTCCTGGCACCCACTACAATCTGATAGAAAGAATAGACTGAAAGCTTCTCTTTCTCAAACTGGACAGTCTATAACTACTCTGAAACTACAGTATTTTTATTTACATCCAGACAAGCGCACACACACACACATAGGTGTATATATACCCATACAGATATTTACACACTTGAGGATTAAGTTGAGTATATAAATTAAGCTTCATATCAACATCACTTTACAAAGGGAATTTTTTTTGCTTATGGATACCATGAGGAAATCACCAAGTTGATACAATTAAACCTGAAATTAGACTCTAATATTAAAATTACACTGTTCAAAGTTACAACGCTTAAAACTATGTACTACAGCTAGCTACGTCAGATTTGAACATACACTCACCCTCCAATCTTTAAATGTTCATGTTTTCCAAACAAGTCACAGCTGCAGAAACATTTTTACCAGGGACCTCAATCCAAGCCCATTGGAATAATCAGTATTTAATCAACATTATTTAACATTTACTTAGCGACAAAATTCTTCACAAGCATACAGTTAGTTAATGCAGCTGTGCAGACTTCATGGAGTGGCACAGCATCCTGCTTGACAGAAATTAGAAAGCCAGAAATACATACTTATCGTTGAAAGTCTTTATGGGTTGTCTGCTCAAGGCTTCTGAAATGAATTTTTGGACTCTCCATATAGTAGGGAACTATGCTGTTTTATTGACTGGTACATAATCCTTTACTGCTTTCATTTCTATTTAGCACACTTGAAAATAGAAATGTAGGTTTGAGAAAATGATACTGATATATAGCACAATTAAATGTGAGCCTGACATTCATGCCACCTTATCAAAAGAAGAGAAGCTCGGCTCATAGAATAAAGGCAAGTAAAAATTTGAGGTTCTCATAGCAACTCAGCAGGGTACACAAAACTAGCACTTCTCCTGTAATAAGGTCATTAGAAGAGCTGTGTAGAAGAAAATACAAGGAAATTCAAATTAAGCAAAAAAGGTGCTAATACAAAACAACTTTTGAACTTTCATGAGTGCCACACTGCATTTTTATCATGTATCTGTGATATTTTTCACATAAATAACTGTGACTGAGAAGGACAGAGTTTTAACTCTGACATATTCATCCCAGGGGGACTTCGGCAGCTGTAATGCATATAAGTATTTCTGTTGGTATTTTAAGAGCTGCTAAAGCAGCAAAATATCATTTTTAACACTTGAAAGACCAAAGATAAGAGAACTTCTTCAAATGGTGTAAATAAATAATTCTGGAATCTATAGGCTTGAATAGGGTTAAAACTAAAAATATTCAATGGAAGCTAACAGGATGTTTTAGAAATTGGAATAAAACCTCCATCATTTCATATGCCATCATAACCTTGCAACAGATTACTGACAAATATGACCAAAAAAATACTCTCACTGTCTTCAGGGGCTGTGACAAATAATGTTTTTACGTGTTTAATTAATTTTTTTTTCCTTGCATTTCCTATTGAAAATATTCTTTCTTCTTTCCTGAGCTGACCCCTTATGGATAGTCAGAAATGTTTGTAATCTGAAACACCTGCAAGGTAGAGTTGTGCTGACTTTTTTCATTGATCACCTTACCAAAGAAGAGAGGCAATGGTAAAAATCCCTGTTTCTGCTTGGTTGGAGGTTGGTCCAGTTACAGACCTGCTTACATTGTACCTCCATTGATGGCTGCTTGCTTTTGCTAGAGACGTTTCTCTGCACAGTTGAATATTCTGGTTGCAGGAAGTTTAGTGAAAGAAGTCATTCTGTACAAAGTCAACAAAACTGTTCCCATGCAACCACACATTGAGGCTGAGGAGCTGCATTTGGCTCCGGAGTTACCAAGAATTTCAAACCAGGGAAAGTAGAAATCCCTCTTTTTTTTTTACTGTCTGAGGTCAATTTCTACCAAAGTTTGCACTGTTAACCACAGTGCAGATACTATAAGGAAGCAGACCGTTTCACTCTACAATAACAACAGTTGCCATTTGGGTGATAATGGCCTCCTTCACACTTTTTTCAGACAACATCATAAAATTACTTCTTCTGATGTTAACCTTTCTGGATGTGTAGCATTGCCACTTCTTATTCCAAAATTAACTTTTTGAAGGAAGAATCTGCTGTAACAAACAGCCCAACCTGAAGGATTTCTCTAAATTCACCACCTCAAGTTGGGGTTGAGTTGAAACAAGACTATCACCCGATCCACTGCCTGCTGTAAAAGGATATGTGAAATGGACCCAGAGCAAAGTCACAAACTTGTTTTACTTTAGACACAGTGGATGTGTGGTTTGGCTAAAACAATAGAGGAGAGAAAAATGAAGTAAGCCTGGTGCTCAAGCTCATAAAGGGAAAATGTAGGGTTTCATTTTTCCCAACAGTTTTTAATCTGCTCTCCATAACAAGAAGATTAGAAAGAGTAATGTATTCATTCTGGGAAAAAAACAAGCAAAACCCCCCCCAGAGATGATTCTAGGACTTTAATCCTCTTCTTCATAGTCTTGCCTGCTGCTTTTCTTTCAAAAGCAGTTCTTAATTTTCAATTTAAAATATTTAATTTTTCATTTTGTTTTCCATCTCCTCCTTATTTCCTTCATCTACTATCTGCAATTTACCTATTCCACAAGCAAAGTAATTCCGCTCTGATAAATCACACCACCCAACTCTTATGCAGCAATTTTCTTCTGCAGACCTAGGACTGCTTCACAAAGGGAATTACACAAGGGAGAAGCACAGTGTACACCTTACATAAGCAAGAAATAGAGAGAAGGGATCATTTGTTCCTTCTCCTTTCACACAAGTGATTACTTTCTGTAGTACTGTTTTCATATAATTTATCTGGAGAAGGTTTCAACATTTCAAGCAAAAGAGAATTCATTGGGGTTTTCTTGGGACATACTAATCATGCAACCTGTGTGGTAAACTTACCTTATGTGCCCTTCTGTTCACCCTACCCTAATACCTTTTTCCTTTTAGTATTCAAAACAACAATTCTTCATAACCAATGCTTATCCTTTTATCTATGTAGCTAACTAAGAGGTAACTCTTTCTTCCATTAAGAAAACACACATTTTGTGAAGTTCACATCTGATCCGGCTGCATGACTGTTTGGGAGTCGTGATGCAGAGACTGCAGGACATGCACCCACAGGTTGGCACACACAGCCGGAGGCGTCTGCTCACCTCTGTTGGGTGTAGACCTAAAATGTGTGTGTGCTTTTTGAATATTTGGTCTTTAATCTTTCCCCAGAGATCAACATTCCCCAGATTCTCCCACTTCCATTGATCTTCTCTGTGCTTTTTCTAGCTTGGCACTTCCTTTCTAAGTGAGACAGAGTGTAGTTTCAGGGAAAGGATATGGTAATGACAGCTGCACTGCAGCCAAAAAGAAGAGGAAAATGCCTCACTGCTCTGTGAAGTGCCATTTCTCCTACAAGAAAGGGTTTGGGAACTGACACACTATTTCAGCACCTTTCTTCTCCAAAATCTGTCAGGTATGTTAAATTACTTGAAGCATTTATATATAACAGCCCCCTTTGCTCCTCATATCCATGGAAGAGTTGGAAATACTAATCATAAGCTAATTTACTGCTCTGTTCACAGGTTTGCACCCCCAAGTGCAGAATAAACCTCTGACCTCTTCCCCTTTCCCTTGCATCTCATTCCCCCACCTGCAAAGACCCAGCCTGGGCAGGGGAAATGCTTTGCCTTTCCGTACCAATTCTACAACTGTTTGCATTTGGCTGTCCTGTAATAGACAGCCAAATGTGCCACCAGCAGATTTTGGGACTTAGTACCTGTGAAGGTAGAAGTGACTGGAGAGCATACTTTCACTGACAACCAGCAAAGACAAGTCTTAATGCCATGACCATTGTTTTTCTTATTATATGACCAAATCCTTGCACATCAAACAATTATGATAAAATTCATGCTTTTTCAATAGAAGATAAAGCTCTTAATAGTGACGAGATAACAGCTATGGCTTCTTTGCCTAGGAAAAGTTTTACCAATAAGGAAAGTTCTTTGTACAGATATAAGACCAGTTTTCACTGTTGGTTCAAAAGATTCAGAAGTTTTATTTGGTTCAGACCCATAACAAAGTTTTTCATTCACTACTTTTATTGGACCCTGTTGTGATTAAGCGAATCACTGACCAAAAGGATCCATAAAGATTAAAATTCTGTCATTAAATAGTACTCTTGCATTGTAGCAGATGGACATGGGCAAACACAAACTAATTATTAGCCTGATGTTTAATTTGCAACAAGGAAAATGCCACCATGATTGAAGTATTTACTAAAGATGATGGGAGAAGAATGTGCATGGAGATAAGCTTTTAAAATTTAAAAATAAGTTTGTTCTTTATTTAGTATAGGAACAAACCAAAATATTTTGAATATTTTGTCACAAAATACAACCATGTCGTGTCTCTTCAGCAGGGATGCCTAGAGTGCGCCCGATGGACGTTCGAGCCTTTCCTTTACTCATTTAACCAGAGAGCTGCTCAGTCCTGTTCACTGTCTCCAAGACAGGGCAGGTACCTTTAACCTGCACCTCAGACAGGAGATCAATCAGGCTCCTAAAATCCATGTCAGCTTATTAGCTGATTCTGAGTGCTTCACAGCTACACCTAGTCAAATAAATGAGATGGAATTCATGTCAACAGAATATAAATTTTAGTTGCTTCCATTGCTCAGACAACACAAAAATCTTTCTGGTGGAGATTTGGCCAGTCTACTTTTTATATACTTCTGAAGAGTGTTTCAGCCTCAGAGGAAGAGCATATTTTGTTGCATTATCACATAGTCAAGGGCTATATTGTTTCTTCCTGAAATCCTATTTTGCTCTCTAGACAAACAATAAAACCAATTTTGTTGCATTACAGCTTTGATTTCATTCTCATTTCTTTTTCCTCATCAATTAGGACAATTTGTATAATCAAGACATGGATTTTTGTCTTAATGAGAAACGTTATTCACCCTTTGAACTCATCCAGCTACTCCATGGAATACACTTTTCTGAAGTCACTCAAGGCTATTATTGTAATCTCCCATCATATTTTCTAAGAGATGAACACATACTACCTGCTAATTGACAGAACTGGCTTTCAAGAAGTCAGAACAGCTTTTGTTATGGTGTATCAAATGGTGCTTAATTCTCGTCCTGTCTGTCTCAGGTTTGACCTTGGACTGAACTTCCTGATTTTTGAACTGTTTAATAATCAGCTATATTTCACTCCTTCATCTGCTCCAGTTTTTATATACCAGAGACCATTAATCACATTAATCCTGCACTCTACAGACCTTCTGTGGGGGCACAATTTGTTTGAATTTGTTGCATCTGCAGATGCCTGATGTGGATTGGAGTGGACTCACTGCTTCTGATTTGACCTCACACGATTTATCTGTATCCACAGGCCAGCCCGCAATAAATGGCTGTTGTCAGTAAAACAGGCCATGGTTAGGCTTCTTCACCTACAGAAAGTGTGCCAGGCTGTATGAGTAAACCATTAGGAAACAGTTTTTCCCCAGGGATGTATACCATTTGTTCGGGATTATTTTCTCTGTTCAGCTTACTGAAGGACACACAGGAAATACGGTAAGAGTTTGCAATACTGTGTACCTGGGTTAGTCTCCTGAAATGTCCAAATTTAGGCAAGTAAGCACAGGGGATGTTATTTTCGGAGGAGGTAGACATCTTTGTTCCCATTAACATCACTTCTTACTGTATTTTCAAAGAGGCACAGTTATATAACAGCTTTGTACCTTCTCGTACCTTTTTTAGCGGAAAGAAAAACAACTTTCCTGTCCCCAATGACCCTGTATACAAGTAACAAATGACTAACCTGACTTTGTCATATGACTTTGGTGGAAACTGGGGTTATGAAGTTCCACATCCAAGTAAGGATTTAAGTGTTTTCATTTTTACGCATGTGCCTCTGAAACTTTTGCTATTCTTATATTTACACTGTGATCTGAAGGGTGTTATGCTGAAGGTAGTCATATTCACCATAGGTAAATAAATATAATTTTAAAACTCCACAATATATCACCTTTATATTAATCAGTTTTCCTAACACACCTTATTCAACCTTGGTCTACTCTGTCTTTCTCGCTATGAACAAAAAAGAGAGCAAGAAGTAAACACAGATATTAATGGAAGTGCAAGAAGCTTGATGCAGTACCTTCAGGGAGTGTTAGAGATAAGCAGCAGTTTGTGTGGAGGGAAGATGATTAAAGGAGATATGCTCAAGATGTGAAATAAAGGATGACACAGAGAAAGGTAACTATGTTCTGCTGCTTTTCTGAAACACCAAGTAAAAAGTGCACTCATATCGGAACGTCAAGTGCTGGAGGCTCATTGGTAATACCTCACCTCCCTCTGGCTAGGAGGTCTGCAAGCTGACATTTCAAGAATTTGTCAGAAGTATAATTAATCTTTCAACAGAGTAAAAAGCTCTGAGGGCTGAGGTAAAGCAAAGACTTATGCCTTCCCAAGTGAAGGAAGTGGTGTCAGAGGGAAAGGAAAACGAAGCTGGTTTCCTTGGAAAGATTTCGATATTATATCAAAAAGAGGCTCCTGAGTTGTGATTCTTGTTCTCAAATGTAAGGAAAAGACAGCAGTCTTGGATTCCTCTTACCCTTGGTGCTAGGTAGGTGTGAGGAGCACGTGCTGAAGAGAACTTCCCTCTGCTAATTAAACAAACATGTCTGGGAGGAAAAGAAAAGCAGATATTCAAAACCCAGCTCTCCCTCTTCCCAGTACACGCCCAGACCTGACCAAACTCTGTTTATGGCTACTTTGGGGTAGAGGTGGGCTCCTGGATGAGAGATCTATTAACAATATGAGGTCAAGGACACATTTTTTGGGTGGCATGGCAAGGAGTGCACCCTGATCACAGTAATGGTGCCCAGCTGTCACTTCTGCCTCTTTCTCCCATTCCATGCTGCCAGGGGTTGACCCTGATGGCAGATTAAAGGCAAAATGGGGGTTGGTATATGGCCTATAATGTACCACAGCTCTGTGGTCACTGGCTCTCTGAATTCATCTAATCAAGAATCAATTTTCCATGCCAAAAACATAGATGTTCAAACCTCCACACTCACATCACCATCAAAGTCTCATCTTATCTGTTTTACTCTATGTGAAATAGAAATTTACATTATCACAGCTATCCTCATTATAAATGGTAAGCCTTCATGAACAGTATTATGTTGCTGTTGTGTTTATGATTATTATTTTAAGCTACTCATTAATAATATGAATCTCTTCCATGCATATATCTTGCTGCAGCTATGCTGACAAAATATTATTGCTCTGTTTCTTCTTGAGAAAAATTAAATCAGTTTAAAGTGTAAGAAATACTTTAAAAATCAACTACATGGGTATCAGGCAGGTAATAACCACAATCTACAAATGCCAAAAGTTAATAACCTAAATGTTTGCAGGACCTTAAGGTATCTAAAAATAATGCAATTTATTAAAATGAAACCAGAAACTAAAGACACATGAGGGAAAAAAAAAGTACAGCAATTTCCAGGGCATCTAAAAACCTGCACATTGTCAGGATTGTTTACATTTAAACGTGATTAAACCTTGATAGCATGATGATTTATTGGCAACAAGATTTTACTGATTCAGACAGCTGCACATGAAAAATCTTCCTCTCTCATCAAATACAAGAAATAAGAACTTGCCAAGTGGGAAAGCAGAGGAAAAATGCTTTGTTTTGCTTGTATTTATTTGTCTGTATTTTGAGAACTGGGAGGATAGAGATTTTTTAAGTTCCTATTGGGAATGGTCACCTGTTAGGAAAAAAAAAAAATAGCTGTTTATGACATATATGTACTTTCTTCCAGAAAGGAAAATAATTCTTTGGATGGCATTTGTCATAAATCAAGGTGTGTGGAGTGTGCAGTGTCAAACTAAATTGTCTTTCATGCAGCAATAGCCTGCAGCAATGATAGTCATTCCTCTGGAGTTATGGAAGTTTTACACAATAACCAACAATTAAGCTTCAGTAAGTCAGAGTCCATCAATAAAACTGCTTATGGCCCATATTATGAGTTTCTTAAAGCTTTGCCCATTCTCTGGAGCTTTCCAAACAAAAAATTATTTTCAGGCACCTCCTTGACTCTCTGAAGTTTCATATTAATTTTCAGGTGCAAACGCTTTCACCCTGCACCACTGAGAGGGATGAGACTTCAGCTGCATCAGGCCACTGTCAGCACAGCTATATTCTGTCCTCCTACGTTGTGCAAATAAGAGTGATGCGCTGAGGCATCGGTAATTCCCTGTGTCAGATATCCATCCACAGGAGATGTTCTGCACGCACGCACATCCCCCTCCAGATTCCATATGACGGGATGACTCCATTTTTTAAATGTACCACACACTGAGACAGATAAATCACAAATGCTATTTTACTTTTCACCGTACTAGAGTATGTGCAACAGAAAAATAGCACTTTTCCAAATACATGTCTCTTTGAGATCTCATTCCTGCAACACTCCATCTACTCACTGCACTCAATGTTGTCTCTTAGCTGAAAAATGGAAAACTGAGCATTTTGCACAACGAAATAATCGTGTAGTACTTCTGCAAGCTGGAGCTTAATCATGAATCATAAGATGTCCATAATGCAGCTATCACATGGGAGTTAACTTCAGAACAGACTTTAAGCAAGTCCTTCCATAAAAAGATTAAGTGATCACATTTCATTTCAAAGGTCTTATCTACCATTCAAAACATGAATATATTACAGGCTCTTTGAACTAAAGGCCTCTCTAGTCCACTTAGCATCTTTCTGAATAAAAATGTATTAGATTTTTCTATAACTGTTCATAAAAACAGCAGCTCTGCACAGCAGGAAGGTAAGTAGATATTATAATACTTTGCAGTGTAACTTTCGATATGCATGTACCTGAAAAGTAATTCTAAACACTATGTCAGTGAGGACAAAAAGAATGTAAAAGGAAAGAATAGCCAAAGAAAGCTAAAAGCAAGGAAGAGGCAAGGAGAAAATTTGTATCCTCGCATCATCGGTAGTGTGGTGTGCAAGATTCAATTCTGGTAAAATGCATCCTGGTGAGTAGAAGTGGTATGAAACTTCTTGCATGTACTCGCTGCAAATGTTTTTGATCAGCAAGGAAAAGTCCAGCTGCTATCATTAGACCAGAGACAAGGTGCCCCTTTGCACTTTTCAGAAGTAAGAAACCTATATATGTCACTATCAGCTGTCCCAGATTCAAGCAGCTCTTGAGGAAAGCGAGGGACCCCAACAAAGAAAATGTTCATTGACACAGCAACCTAGAAGACAGCAATTACAGAAACAGAAAGCAGGAGATCTTTCTAACACAACAACAACAACAACAAAAAGCAATCTCAAAGTTGGCTAAGAAACAGGCAGTATTCAACAGCATTGAAGAGCACAAAGTGCATGGACCACGTACCCCACAGCCTGCATTTGCTGTTAACAATTGCACGTGTAGACTGGCCAAGGTGAGCACCAAACCGCAGGTGCCTGCAGCACTGCCTGCAGAAGCAAGACACGTTTTCTCCCCAGAGTGCAGGCTGTGTGACAGCTGAACAGAGGCTGGTGGATGAACTATGTATCCTTCAGAAAATTCCTACTGGCAGAAGGAATTTCACGACTGAGTGACACTCTGCCAGGTACAAAGGGAAGGGGAAGAGAAAAAAAAGTTTTCACTTTATGAAACAGTACAGATGGACAAAAAGCAGAAAACATGTTTTCTCTGTTCCTCAGATCTCCAGATCGGGAAGTCTAATCTACATTGACTGCTCCTTGCTCAGCCTACCAGATGTAAAACCCCACAGACTCTTGTCCATCTTGTAGCTGTAAATAAATCTACAATATATGGAATACAGGTCACCCTCAAGTCCTCCTTCCCATAGCTTCACTCTCTTCCTTCTGCAAAACATTTTTTTTTCCTCTCCTCCTTCACAGAAACATCCTGAAAAAATTCTGCCCCCAGACTGCTCTGCTCCTTGGCTGAGGGTGGTGGGATGGACACTGCCTACCAGGTCCTGCTCACGCGTGGGTGGCACCAGAACCTGAAAAAATGCTGAACAAATGAAACAGGCATCATCATTCTCTACAAATAATGTCACAGTGTTTTCTGCGTATGGTCATGGCGATCTTCGGGCAACAAGTGTGAGCTCTAGAATAAGAGTGGCCTTACTACAAGAAACACATTTTATCCCCATCTGTTTGGAAGGCAAATATATTTTCAGCTCCTCACCTGTCATTGCTCCACATCCTCCACATGTTATGAACAAATTCTATCTGCTGGCTTTTATTTGACCACTGGAAATTGCTGAGATCTTCTGGAATTTCAAAGACAGAGCCTCAAGTTATGAGGAATTTTATATATTAATGCAAACAAGTATACATGACAAAAGCCTCTTAGCTCTGTGGAATTGTGAACATCCTAATTTTTAAACAATGACTAAAACCAACTGAGAACACTGGTGCTTTTACGTAGATGTGTAGGTGTAACAAGGATATTACGGCACAGTGTTATTTCCACTCCTAACCTTTAGATCTGGTATGCAATTCTATTCTTTCTGTTTAAGAGGGAAGGACCTGTCTTTTTAAAAGAGATTATGAACTTATTATAATTACTCACCTCTCTTTGGAAGAAGGCCATGCAGCAGGTAGAGTCATACACGTCTGTGTTACTGATCACGCTCTGCTGGGCTGCCCAGCTCCGTCTTGAAAGCAACTGAAGGTGGGGCCCTTCACATCCAGGAAACTGTGTGAAATTTGGAGACAGCAGTATCTCCAATGACTCATCTGCATATTTGGAAAATTCAAGTGAGATTTACGAGCACATTTTGTGATGTTAAGAGCTGATTTCATTCTTTTTCCTGATGCTCCCTGAAGTTTTCTTTCCACTCTAACTGTGAGAAGCAATTCAGGCAGGCAGTTTTACTCATTTAGGCAGTAATTATTCAGAAATTTCACAGCATTTATGTTCATTTCATGCAATCTTACACAAACACCTGCTAGTACACACTGTTCAGGGTCACTCTGACATTGTATAAGCTCTCAGATAGAAAAACAAACCAAATTCAACAGCTTCTAGTGGGAATGGCTCCACGGTTCACTGTAGCACTCTGCTGTGAGGAGTGGCACAGGAATAAAACAGATCTTCTTAGACAAGCAATTAATGTTTCATAGTATCTGGGAATATGTTTTCAGTCCTCATACATTCATGGCTTTCTCAGACAGGAAGACAAATTGTCTTTTCCTCAAGATGCAACACTTCTACCTATGGCTTAGCTGACTTAGAGGGGGTTACATAAATTCCAGTTTGGACAGACCAGTCAAGCAATACATGTATTCAAAATTAATGCCATAGTTCTATGACACAGGTTTGGGTTTTGGAAGAAGGGTCATGTGGGTCTGTTTACTTGCTTGTTTTACCACAGTAAAGTAGGTATTATCAGGGCTTTTGAAATAATTGTCTTTCTTGTCTTCAACCAGCAAATCATGTCCAATGGTTGATCTCTATTACATACTGCAGTGCAGAGCATCAACAGCCAAACTATTTTCCACCCATGCTCCATCTGAAATCAGCCACGTTTTGTACTACCACATGTCCCTCAAAGACAGCCCTGGCCCAGCTCAGGGTCCAGACCATCCCTGAGCCAGATTTCTCACATCTCCCATGGCACCTTGACCCTGGGCACCAAATAAGCACCCACCAGACCCTCATTCCCTCTCCCTTATGCCCCAGCAGGGTGGAGGAGAGAATCAGAATAACAAAAATTATAAAAACTTGTGAGTTGAGATCAAGAGAGTTTAAAAAGTGAAGGAAGAGAAAAAACTCAAACAAACAAGCGATGCAAAAGCAATCACTCACCACCTCCCACAAGCAGACCAATGCCCAGCCAGTCCCTGAGCAACAGCTTCCTTGGAAAGAACCGCACCCCTCACCAGCTTTTATTGCTGAGCATGATGTCATATGGCATGGAATACACCTTTGGTCAATTTGGGTCAACTGTCAGGCTGTGTCTGCTCCCAGCCTCTTGCCCACCCGTAGCCTATGAGAGAAAGTCTTGACACTGTTCAACTACAGTTCAACAACAGCCAAAGCATTGGTGTGTTATCAGCAATGTTTTAGTGACAAATCCAAAACACAGAACTATATGGAATCCTATGAAGAAAATTAACACCATCCTAGCCAGATCCACTACACACCCTCCACCTCAGTGATAAGGAAACTACTTGCATGAGGTATCTGAGCTGTGGAGCTCAAACAGTTAGCTAAAGCAGCCAAAATACAGAAGTCTCCAAATGAGCTAGGTCTGTTAGTCTTAGTGAGGTGCAGCTTTACTGGGGAAATGCAATAGAACTGAAGGAAAACAGTAGATCAAGTACCCACTACTGTCTGGCAATAAAAACACAATTTCATGGAAAATTAGGCTGTTTCCAGTATCAAAGTTACCTTCCTTGTTTCTTATTAACTAATATGAGTAGTCAGTCTTTTGCCTTTCAGCATGTGATTCCTTGATACTTGTTATCTCGGCATGGTCTAAGGCTGTGAGAGCATCCTGATTGTCTGCATTATCCTAGTAACTCCAATGAAAGTTTGCATTACTTTAGGAGGGAGAATTTTATCTCCTTAAGTTCACAAAACCACAAAAGAACATCTGAGCTAAGGACAACTAACCACTCTATGTTTTTAACCCCCTAGACGTATCTAAAGATATGCCTGTGTTGTTCTTCCTGTATTTTTACATTCCCTGTTGCAAACTACTCTGCAATAATTGGTATTACGCGGCTGCTCTCAGCAGCCCTGTACCACTAGAACAGTTTACCTCATACCAAGTCCTTAATGCTTTCACAAAAACACAAGCGTATTATTTGTCTCCTAGCTAACACAGTCATCATAAAGAGATTATCCTTTTATTGGCTATAGCCAGGTACATATTCAAAGACGGTTATCATGTTTTCCCCTTCTCTGCCCAGTTTTCATTTCTGTGAAATGATGCAACACCAGTTAATTCACTCTTTTTCCAGAAGTCATGCTTTGTAGACCTATGTTCATTCCTGTCACTCTCTTCTCTCCAGTCTTAAAAGTTGCTACCTTACAGGGTCAGACTGGTGGGTCCATCCAGCCCTGTATTCTGGCTCCAACAGTGACAGCAGGACATGCGATGCAGAGGGAGCGCACAAGCCTGGCCATTTAGCCAATGCTAAGTAGGAACAAATAGATTGGTTTTATTATTGTAGGGTGTAGCCTTGCTTATTTATCTCTCTGTGAAGTTGAACCATCAATAAGTTAGCTGCAAACACGAACTGAGATATGCCCATGACTTAACAGAATAGTTCGCAAATTTCTCTGAGAGAAAGTCACAGAACTAGAAAATTAAAATCAGGAATTATGAGTGACAGTATGAAGTCTTTTTTTCAGTTCCATCTGCAATCAGTCAAATCAGAAATAAACCTGAATTTTTCGCTAATGTCACTTGATCACTTTGCTTTCAATGTCAGAAGAAACCAGAAAGTTTAGTAACAACTGAATGAATAAATATTTGTCTAACAATCTGATTTTTTTAAAAATAAATTGATTCTGTTTAAATTTTGAATTAAGATCAAACATCTACTTTATTGTTTTTCATTTTCATTAAAACCAACTCACTAACAAAGAGATGACAATCCAAAAACCAGAGACCTCAGTAATAAAAAAGTGTAGTCAAGACATGTAAAATGAAGCTAGAAGAGGGTAAATTACGATTGAAGAGAAGATGAATTGATAATCTCTTGGGGAATTATACAGTAAAATAAATCATTAAAAATGTCTGCAATTTAAGGAAAGAAGTATTTGTCTATTCAAGCAGCACAGCCTTTGCAGAGAAATGGTTAGAAATTGTATTTCTTCCACTACAGGTTTACCAAAAAGATACTGAAGGAATGTTTGATGTGAATGATAGATGTCATGTTTTAAAATATGTCTCATTACAAATTTACTTAAGTCACTAATAGACATGTCATAAAACTATCTGCTAGTAGATTTATTTAGAAAGATGTTTTTTCCTTTGCAGAAGTGGCTTATTCCTCTACAGAAGAATATGTATGGCACAACATACACATTTCTTAGTCAGAGTTATTCTTGCTGTTGAAAGCTGCTCATCCTTCATTCCTGGTCCACAGAGTCACCTTTTCCTGTATCTGAAGATTGCTAGTGTAAATTGGGAACTCGTGGTGCAGCCAGCTGGATGTACAAATCAATATGTGAGGTGCAGTTTGTGACTGATGTGAAGATTAAGATGAGAAACAACTAGAAAAGTGAAAGTGTACTGTCAACGTAGTGCTAAAAACCAGGTGTAATCCTTTGATGTGATGCCCACACTACACTATAGGAGTGGCCTGCACCTGTCTTAATTTTCATCTGTACAAAATAATTATCAGAACAAGAATGTCCTTAACAGACAGAGGGGCTAGGCACATAAGACACAAGGCTGGAGACAAATAAATTTTATATAGCAGCTTTACCTATATTGACTTCAGAGAGAGAAAGGGCATCCAGGCTTCAGAGCAGCAGGGGTAACTGTCCTCCTCCTGGGCTTCCTTCTCAGTCCTCAGGGTGATATATGGGCACCAGGACTGCCAAACAACTGCCCCTGTAAATCCAGATTTTTCAACCTTGACTAACATTCAAAGAGCCTCTTCGTTTGAACACATTTTATCTTTATTTAGTACTGTATATAAGAAAGATTTTTTTTAAATTTAATCACAGTTTACTATTACCCTAAGTACTTCGGAGAGTTTATACAGATAAATTATTTTCATTAACTTAGTTTGTTTATTCTAATTACTATCTGAATCATAGCATTCTAAGCCATTTATTATTAAAATTGCCTCAAGGTGATCAGCAGAACAATTTCAAATTTTTCCACTCTTTCCGTCTTCTCAAAATGGTAAATGGGTTTTAGAGGGTGAAGCTCCTGGGAATGAGGACGTAGAAATATTGAAATGTGGCCACAAACAAAACCATACAAAGTCCTAAAAAGATTTCTTTAATAATTCCGCACTTTAGAAAGAAAGGAAATCTAGCAGTGCAGGAGGATCTTTCTGGCAGCACATATTACACTGAAGATACAGTTATTAAAATAACCAGCCACCATTTCCTTGTCAGCTGCACAGCAGTCAGTATTCTGAGAGTTTAGATGGAAGGCAGAGGGAGGAGACTCGAGTCAGCAGGAGCAGGCAGATTGTTGAAATCGGGATCTTCTGTTAGCAATGATATTATTAAACTTTTTTCTAACAATACGGCTGATACCTTGCTCCCATCCACTATTGAAACTATCCTAAATCTGCACATCCTTCCTTCATCTATCTATTTATTCTTTTCTTCTGTCTCCATTTACAGACCTATTTCTATGTGGTATTTTTACCGATTCATTTCCCTGCAATCTATTCCCCTGCCTCGTGTTCGCTTTGCTTAATCCAATTGCACCAAAATACCATCCTAAGATATTACAAACACCACAGAATATCCACTCTCTTGACTCCCTCTCTCATCAGATTTCTTCTGACTTCCCTCCACATGAATGTGGGTCTTTTTTAAGTCTGGACAAAAACAATTAATCTAGAAACTTCTTTCATTTAACAAACACTTTCTAACAATTAAATAGCATATTTTCAGCCTCTTTTGAACAGTTTTACAATTGAAATAAGCAGAGAAGTAAAGTAGGCAGCCTCTTCCTGCTTCTGTTCTCAGCTGCTACAAGGATGGAAATTTCCTCTCCTTGCACTTAACAGCTAATTCACAAGACCAGTTTTTCACACTCAGTTAGAGCTGGCAGGACTGTAGAGCAAACTGATTTTCTGTATATACAATGTTGATTCAAGTTAGATAGTGTTAAATGTATTAATCTCATACAGTCACATACTGTTAAATGTATTAATCTCCATCATGGCATTGTCTTCACACAGGATGCTCAAGGACCTGCTTCCTTCTTGAAATGTTTTTCGAAATCCCAGGTTGTTTCTCTCACTCCCCAGAAAGTCTTTGTGATACAGACTATTACATTGTTTACCAGAAGGACTTGAACATGAAGTCTGCACTGGAGTTTTGGTCTAGTATTTTGCCACATAGAATACCATGTCAGTGCATCCACATTTAATCTGTGTAATGAACTTTCAAGGGTAGCTCAGTGGTAGGTGAGCTGTAAAAGGGACCGTAAAATGGTTCATACCAGCAAACCACTTGAGAACTCAGCACTGCCTATAGCGCATGCTCTCAGACAAGGAAAGGCTTCAAACACCGAACAAGTAAGTACTTTGTCACAGAGCTGCAATTTACTTTATTTGGTCACTCCAAAAGATCTCTGACTGGCGGATTTTCAAAAGTAATTTCTGAGCAGGCAAGAACTGTGACATTTTAAAGAGGCTTTGTTTTCATAAGGTGCTTTCAGCAAATCTGAAAGCAAGCTTTTGAGATGTCTCAAGCTCTTTATGCCAAATCTGAAAATCTCTGAAAAACATTAGCGATAAAATTAAGCACCAAGAAAAACCGCTTCCTCTTTCTTCACTTCCCAGAGTGATGGTGATGAGGATCCTGAGAGCTCAGCATCTCTCATTAGTTTGCTGTCAGAGGCATTGTATTATTGCAGGCACATCAACGACAATGCTAGGAATAAAGTAGCCTTAGATACAGTGGATGCTACAGAAGAGCTAGGAAAGCTGGGAAATGTACACATCAGTCTTTGAGGGAGAGGAAAGGTACGATGTAATAAATGTTTGTTGTTTTGCAAGAAACATCCAGATGCCAAGCCATTGCAGGATCCAGTCAAATTTCTGCTGGGAAAGAATATAAGGCTAACATACTGAAAATACTTCCATGGCTGTAAGGTGCAAAAGGAAAAAATATGTTGTTCGAATCTAATCATCATAGCTGCAAGAACAATTTAAATGTTTAGCTTGTTTGTTATATTACTTAATTTGTTCTACAACTTTGTTAACCTAATATGAGAAAGGAAGCAATATTTTTCTAAAATCAGTCACTAAAAATGCCTGTTAGAGGAAGCTGTAACTCTTCTAGAGGACTTCATGTTGTCTCTTGTCCTAGCTTCAGCTGGGATGGAGCTAGTTTTCCTCTCAGTAGCTGACATGTTTTGGATTTCCTATGTGAGATATGTGATAAACACACTGATGCTATGAGTCGTTGCTAAAGAGACCAAGGACACTGTGCAGTTTCCCAGGTTTTGCTAATGTGCAGGTACAGGAAGCTGGGAGGAATATAGCTAGAGCAATTGACCCAAACTGGCCTAAGAGAATATTCCATACTACAAAAGTCATACGCAGTACTTAAGTGGGGGTGGGTCAATGAGCTAGCTCTCTTTTCTTTTGCTGTTCAGAATCATTCTCAGATCCTTTACATATTTTTTTTTCATTTTGAGACTGCTGCTCAGGATGGGCTATATCGGTCATGGGGTTGTTGGGTGGTGAGAAATTGTACATAATTTAGGTTTCTTTAATTATTATTATTATGACTACTGCTACTATTCTTTTTCCTAATAATATTATTATAATTATATATATTTATATATATAAAAATCAGCTTTTCCTTTTCTATCCTCGTAAACTGTCTTTATCTCAACCCACAAGTTTATAAGTTTTCTTTTCTTCCTGATTCTTTTCCAGTCCCCTGGGGAGAGGGAGAGTGATTGAGCAGCTGTGTGGTACTCGACTGCTAACTGGGGTTAAACCACAACATCTCTCCAGTTCTTCACGACAGTGGGATTGTCCCCCATGTAGCAAGACTAGCTAGTAAAGCAAAGCGAAAATTGTACTTACTGCTCCAGGACACTTCAGACCGTATTTTATTCACAGCAATCATCAGTCTGGAAGAGCTAAGTAAAAACATTTGGCAAATAGTATGGTATTCAGAACAGAATAATAATTGACAACTGTTGTCCTCTATGAAATTATTTACAGTTTAAATATTAATTCTCTTCTGCAGCAGCCACCAATCAAAATTACTCATCTTTCCTGCACTTACTAAGGCTGTCCTTCCATACAATTGATCTCAGGCTGTGTTTCTCGTTGGTCCGTCATTATGAACTTCATGACACTGCTGTAGACAAAGTTTTCAATAATGTGTTTTGACAAAACTTGAAGAAAATAAAGCCTGATGCACTTTGCTCAAGAAAATGGAATTTATATTTAGGACAACCTTAGGGAAACAGGAGATCTCAGTGAAGGGTACAGCTCTGATGATGACCTAAGCTGACTTGGCCTTCTTTGCTTTCTAGGTCATATTGATGTGAAAGGCAGAGACAGCTCTGAAATCTGCTGAAGAACCACCCAGCAAGACACTGTACATACTCAAATTCTTCACATCTACTGTGTGGCAGCCTGTTCTGCAAATGGACCCCACAGCAAGCTGAGGCTGGAGAAGACTTTGACTTTATTTAGTGCCTTGTTAGCCAAAACTGAAGTCTACCACTCTAATTACCACTTCCAGTATTGCCATGTTTAGCTGGTAGGGATTCTCAATTACTGTCTTGGTAGTTTAGTAAAGTTTATTGGGAAAAGTAGAGATATTTGCAAATGAAAATATCCCAAACCAGTTAGGAGTCTGTTGAAAGACTGTAAAGTAGAAAATTAAGCCTGGTTTTCCTAATTTAAAAGTGTGATCTCAAGTGCAAAAGGCTAAATAAAATGCCAAATATGGAATGCTTTGAACCATGCAGTAGAGGAAAAAGATAAATATTCCCCATGCCTCATCAGCAGATATGCCTGGCAGTTGTTTATCAGTTTTTTTAGTAGATCCTGGAATCATAAATATAACTATTCAACTATTCTCTTTAGCTGACAGCTGGCAGAGACCAGCCTAACACAGAAAGTTTGTGAACATTTAAGAACTGTACTTACTTGGAGAAAGTTGGATTTATCTTAACTGTTTTCTGTAACAAAATTTTTCAAGAGGTCAGTGTAAATGAAGGAAAGAAATTAGCTTAAGAGAGCCTTTTTTCTGAAGATATGACAGCTGTTGTTTTGGTGAAGTTCCTTCAAGAGAAAGTAGCTCATACTTGTGGGCTCAATAAATTTCTGACCTTGTCTATTCTAGCTAAACAGGATTATGTGAGGTTTTTTTTTCATCTGCTTCAGATGAAAACTAATCTCAGACCTGGTCCTGTTCAGAGCAGAGGTGAACACCTCCTTTCAGCTTTTCTACCCTTTCCATCCACCCCCAACATGAAATTGAGCATAATTTTCTAAGCAGTATTCATGTGGAAACAAGACCACTTGGCTATGAAGATTAGTTATGCAGTAATGCAAACCCAGGAACATTCATAAAATCAGTCACTGGAGTGAACCAATCAAGCTTGTGAATCCAATAGAAACATAAATACAGAGTTAATGAATCATTTCACTTCTTGTGATGTACAAGTCTCTTGGGAGCTACACACCTCCTGCAATGCCAGGTCTACCTGGCATGTTCCAGTATTCCAGTGGAGCAAACTGAAACATAGTTTTACAAAGAATTTAAAAATATAAAAGAAATCTGGCAGCAGAGTGGCAAGAATGAAAAGGTTATAACATTTACAACAGATTATACTGTTGGGGAAATATATTGCCTTTTTCATTAAAGACTCTATTCACATGCACGGTTGCCAGACAAATCATAAATCACTGTCCAAAATTATGTTTATTTAAAAAAGTGTTGAAAAATTTTGATGAAATTCTGCATTTGGTTTTGTGGTGCCAAAGATGTTTCCGAGGCAAGAAAGCAGTACCCAGACTGCAGTGAGTAAAATGGAAATTTCACATTTTCAAAAATGCTGTCACATCCACAAAAAAGAAGACAAAATTACTTCCTCAACACATAAAAATAAAACTAAAAAGTAAACTCTAATTGCCTTAATAAACATGAACCCTGACTCTCACTCCTTAATCTTCAGTTTCTTAGTGATTTTTTTAAGAGAAGCACTGAGTGAGACTGACCAGTAAGAAAGAATAGACACATTGCTGGTACAAACCAAAATCTTACATGGACACGAAAACACAGTGCGGGCATTTGTCCTCAGCACACAGATGACCGGGCTTGAAAGCCTTACTGCCACTTAAAAGGTACTTGCCATGAATACATCACATCTGTTCTTATTCCATCAAAGCAGAAAGGGTTTTAAATACTACAATTGAAATTACATTATCAAATACAAGCCTGTTGGGATAAAAGAGCTGGCAAAAAGCTGTTTTCTTTTACATTACCACAACGAGCTGAGCCAAAACTGCTCCAGCTTTACGAATGTAACATACGCCTACAAACATGCACATTGAAGACTTTCAGAAAGAAACCATTCCTGAATTCATGGCAGTTGAAAAGAATCAGAATGTTGAAAAACTCTTGGAATATGGACCTTAAAATGCAGCTGCTTCATCAGCTTTGACGAAAAACACTTGTATCCGTTCCAATCCTAACCTAAATTTAAAAAAAGGGGGTAAAAAATAAACAGTTAAAACCTGATGAAGACTGGGAAGCTTGGCTGCTTTGGGGTCTTTCTCATTTAAATGGTGTACTCACTTCCCAGCTACCATGGTGACAAACACATTATAAATGCATAAAATGACAGATTTCATCTTGACAGATTAGCTTGATAAGATAAACACACAGACTGATTTAATAGTGTGCAACAAAGCAGATACTTTTCCTTTGACACTGCAGATTAAAAAAGGTATAGTGAGTATCTTATAATCCAAGTAAATTAACTTGCTTTTTCAGACACAAAGCAAATATCTGAAGATATCCAAAGACACCTTTTAGTAATTTTTCCTGATTTCTAATTCAGGAGGAGGAGGCAGTAAACAGAGATTTACTTAGCATGAACTTTAACCTTGTACAAAAAAGAATAAACAATTTTTGCTCTGTTTTGGTTTCAAAGATAAAATGAAGACCACTACTAAGAAGTACAGAAATACCTTCTATTTTCTACAGATGCTGATGGGTTACTCTTTTTGGTTAGCCAAATGATTCCAGCCAATCTAATTCCTTGTCAACTTCAATTTGTTTTCCAGAAAGTGAGAGGCAAAACTTGATGTCTGAGTAAATATGTAGGTTTTCCTTACAGATAATCTTTAATTTGGCCTGATAGAGTACAGCTGAACTCACTCACTTCTCTTTAAAAGTCTGCTTATTTTATTGCAGCGCTGCAGCAAAGGAGGGTTTAAATCTGGAAAATAAAATTTTCAAATTATTTAGTTTTACATAGCATATTTTGCATCTCCCTTTCTTGTGGCTATACTGTCGTGGTACAGCATCCTCTGTGCAGCATTACATTATGTGGCAAAGCACCCATCTGGTCTTAAGGAAAGAGAACACAGAGATAGGTTGTTTTAAGAGAGATTAATTTGCACAGATTGGTTAGGAGGACCAGTCTGTTAGGGATTCAGTAGTTGCTGAAGAGCTAGGCAGTTGATCTTCAGGATCCATGTTTAAGGCCAGTGCCAAGCAAATTCTGCCTCCAAGGAATGATTTTAATGCCCAGAGTGCATAACACATGCACAGAAACAGAAAGACAAATGCAGTTTAAAAAAAAAAAAAATTCAGACTTGCTATCCCGGGTAATATTATTTTTATTCTAAATATTACTTTGTAAGACATTGAGACAGGTCAAATGTTTTGATTGATCGCATAAGATGTATGGTAAGCTTCTACAAGCAGTTTTGAAATGGATTTTTTGTTTCATTTGGGGGTGGCATAAATGAAAAGTCTTATCTTCACAAAGCAAAAAAAAACCCCTCACACCCTCAGTCTTGACAGACTTGAGAGTCTGTAAGGCAGCGAGGGCCTCATAGAGGAAGCAGGACCAGAACTGTGATATCAAAGATGACAACAGCTTTTGATGTCCCCATAACATGTAAAAAGGATCCTGAGAGGTGTCTGGCAGCCTGTTGTGAGGAACGGCTGCAGACGCCAAGGTCAGTGAAGAAGGAGAGGGAGGAGTAATGTGACTCCTGGCCAAGATTCCCCTGCAGCCTGTGGTGATGACCATGGTGGAGCAGGTTGTCCCCCTGCAGCCCATGGAGGTCCACGGAGGGGCAGAGATTCACCTGCAGCCCGTGGAGGAGCCCACGCCGGAGCAGGTGGAGGCCTGAATGCGGCTGTGGCCCGTGGAGGGCCTGCACCGGGGCAGCCGTTCTGGAGGGACTGCAGCCCGTGGAAGAGATGACCCACGCCGGAGCAGTTTCACGAAGGACTGTGGCCCGTGGGAGGGACCCCACGATGGAGCAGGGGAGGAGTGCGAGGAGTTCTTCCCCTGATGATGAAGCAGCGGTGTAAAACAATGCGTGATGAACTGACCGCGACCCCCATTCCCTTTTCCCCCCCTGTGCTGCTCAGGAGGGGAAGGTAGCAGAGATAATGATAAGCCCGGGAAGAGGGAGGGGTGGAGGAGGTTATCTTGTTCCCTGTCTCATTCTCTTGCTAGTTGTAGTAATAAATGAATAGTTTTCCCCAAGTCGAGTCTGTTTTGCCCGTGACAGTAACTTTAAGGATTTCTCCCTGTCCTTATCTCAGACCTCAAGCTGTTTTTCTTATATCATCTCTCCCTGTTCTTTCAGAGGGTGGGGGGAGTGGGAGAGAGACTGCGTAGTCTGGTCTGGGCTGAACTATGACACCACCTATTTCCAGCCCTTAAAGCCAGGACAGGAGGAATGCTCTTTGTTAAGCTTCCTAAAAGCTGTGTCTCGACACCTTTGTTTGCGCTGACTAGTACCTTATTATTGACTAGTACCTAAATATTGAACAAGCCAGTTAACAAAAAGTTCTGGCAAATTTTGAGAACAAAACTGCAGAGCCTTAGGTTAAAAGTTGAAACTCAGTCCTGCCATCTAGTCTGCTAGCCTGGACTCTCACACTCATGGGGACTTTCATCGGCTCTGCATGGGACATTGGTCCCTTCACTGGCAGACCACAGTGCAGCATCTGCATGTAACACACTTACCACCTACATCGACATTTAATTTTTAAAATAGCACTGTTCTCCTCTAGTGGTACTTATGAGGGTCAAGGTATCTCAGATTATCCCAGGTTTTCAGGTTGCTTCTCTGTTTCTTGGGTCAGCAATTTCTTATCAGCAGGGGAGACTCTACACGCTAAAATTTCAGGAAACAAAGTGCTATTTTTATTTATAGCACTTTCCCACTATGAAAAGCACTTAAAGACAAGAAAAGGTGTAAAGAATATAGGTGGCTAAGGAAAAAATAGGGGAAGAAGAGCTTTCAAATTTTCCACTCATTGAGGATCTTTCAATCTTTCCCTCACTCAATTTCTACTGATACTCTCTGGACAGAGGGAATAAGAATGAATAAGCTATCCAGTCTTAACACCATCCAGCCATTAGACCCTTTCTTTAAAAAAACTATCACCACTAAAGGGATCCTAGCATGCTTGTTACAAATTCTTTTGCATTCCAACTGTTAAGATAAGGGTACTTTAAGAGAAAGAAAGAGAAAGAGAGGAAAGAAACAACAGATGTAACAGGGATGAAAATTTGCATATATAAGCACAATTACTAGGACTTAATTTCTTAAAGATATAAATAAACTACTACAAAGGTATCTGTGGTTTTTTTTTCTCTCTTGTCTGCATACCTAATACTCTACAAGTATCCAAACGTTTAATTCCACCGAGAGCAAGGAATTATTTAATATGTAGAAGAAATTGTAACTAGAGTACATTTTGGGAAAGGAAATTGAAAGTTGATTATCACAATGATAGTAGTATCTATTGGTATATGAAATAGCACACTGTGGGAAGGCATAAATTTTTTAAAAATGCTGTAATGAAAATGCAAACAATGTACCCCATTGTGATTACTAGGAGTTGCAATGCAGGTTACACACTGCTTTTCTGCATTTTTGAGCTGGTTTGGACAACCTAAGAGAATTTTTTTCCCTCCAGCATTAGGTGCTGTTCACTCTTTCTCTTTTCAGGTCCATGAGGCTTGAGTTCTTTTTCCTGACAAAGTGTTTCAGAAAAAAGGATTGTGTTTTATTGGATTAACTCACATGTAAGTAAGGATAGCAGAACCATTTCATTCAAGAATAGTTAAAACAGACTAATATCTTTCAAAAAATGTTCCCCTTTATAACCAGACTCTTTTCATCCCAGCCACTACCAGTACACACTTTCGTGTTCTGGTGTGAGCTGATGACTCTGGCCACAGTTCAGTCACAGTATTTAAATTCCAGTGGGTGTGAAGACTGCATGTAGGCAAACAAGTGTAAAGTTACCTCATCCCGTGTGTCCATGGCATGAAGCAATCTGCCACGTTGCTGCACATGGCTGAACCTATGAATGAAGCCATGAGTGGAAATGAACAAGAAAACATCTCCTGTGGTGTGGTAGGGCCTGAGTAGATAATAAAGAGTATCTTGTACAGTTCTGTACCCACAATCCTCATGCCATCCTCCTGCTGCCTTACTTAGCTCTGGTCCAATGAACAGGCCTAGCAGGAATAAAAACAAAGCACAGCTACATTGGGAGACAAGTGATGTGTTTAGGACAGATGTTCTATTTGAAGACACAATCTAATACCATAGGCTCATTTCAGAAAGGCTAACAAGTAATATTGAGACAGTCACCAATAAAACACCAGCTACATTCACATGAGAGATGAAAAAGTCAATAAGTGCCATTACCAAATCTGTAGCTCCAGTCCCCAACCTCTCCAAGTTCTCCACATTGCTACGTAGTTCTTTAAAATGTCACTCACTACTGCTTCATATATCTCAAATATCTTGTGTTTCCATTTTGCAAACTAGTCAGAAATGTGCTTGTGTTTACAAACTGCATCGCTGGCTCAGAGAAATCCATTCTCAGCCCCAGCATCAATTCTTTAAACTTAAGAAAGTATGTGGGAACAGATAGAAAGCCCTGTAGAAAATCCAGCATTGAAAGCTGGCTGACTTGTTCACCCCACCATCAGTGCCAAAATGTTCCTCTGTCTGTTAGCTTCATAGAGGTAGCATTCAGGGAGCTGGGCAATGTAACCATAATTTTTTTCTTGTAAAGTAGTGGAAAAATTATGCCCCACTTCAGAACTCTTTCCTCTTCTTTTCCAAGATCATAGAATCATAGAATCATAGAATGGTTAGGGTTGGAAGGGATCTTCAAAGGTCATCTAGTCCAACCCCCCTGCAAGAAGCAGGGACATCTCCAACCAGATCAGGTTGCTCAGAGCCCCGTCCAACCTGGCCTTGAACATTTCCAGAGATGGGGCTTCCACCTCCTCTCTCTGGGCAACCTCTTCCAGTGTTCTACAACTCACATTGTAAAAAATTTTTTTCTAATATCCAATCTAAATCTACCTCCCTCTATTTTAAAACCATTACCATTTAAAACCAAGATAACTGGATCAGCTTTCTTTGGTCTTTATAAAAGCACTCTTTGTATCTCTCAAAGCATGCACAAATAGGGGTTCCCATTTCTGCATGATATTTTCCACCATCATCATCACTTTGCAGGAATTCAAGATGTGCTAGGACAGAACCTATGAGCTCTCACTGGAACATCCTCATGAATTCATCTCTGCTCAGTCTCACTTAGAAATTAAATCCTCCCTGGAATAGTCTATACACCTGTCAATAATACTGCCATGCCATGGAATTGTAGAATCTTAGAATGGTTTGGGTTGGAAGGGACCTGTAAAGAACATCTAGTCCAACAACCCTGCAAGGACCAGGGACGTCTTCAACCAGATCAGGTTGCTCAGAGCCCCACCAACCTGGCCTTGAATGTTTCCAGGGATGAGACATCCACCACCTCTCTGGGAAACCTCTTCCAGTGTTCCATCACCCTCATTTTAAAACAATTTTCCTTATATCAAGTCTGAATCTACCTCCCTTTATTTTAAAAACATTACCCCTCATCCTGTTACTACAGGCCCTGCTAAAGGGTTTGTTTCTCCCCATCTTTCTTATAGCCCCCCTTTAGGTACTGGAAGGCTGCTATAAGGTTTCCCTGGAGCCTTCTCTTCTCCAGGCTGAACAGCCCCAACTCTCTCAGCCATCAGAGGTGGTCCAGCCCTCTGATCATTTTCACGACTCTTGTCTGGACTCGCCCCAACAGGTCCATGTTCCCCTTATGTTGGGGCCTCCATAGCTGGATGCAGTGCTCCAGATGGGGTGCAGTACTCCAGGTGGGAATCTCTCAGATTCTCTCTGAAAGCACTAAAAAAGAGGAGAAAAGCAGAGCCAGTTTTGTACTCTATCAGCCTGAGGCAGAATTAAAACCAGACATGCATCAATAGTCATCGCAAGTCAAACAGCTTGGAGTCTTCTTGACTAGCCTGTTCTCAAGGAAAAAAAAAAAATAAAATCTTTCCATAGCCAAATGATAGAATGATATCAAAATTAACTCATTTTGTTTTAGCTATGAACGGTCCACAGTGTGAGAAGCAGTATGTGTGTGAGGGGATAGGGGGAGCAGAGAAGTATGTAGTACATTCAACAGTGATTTTACGGTTCAAATAAATGGGTAATTGACCATCCACTTCAACTTTACTAAAACAGCATCTGATTTTGAATGAACCTGACCAACTATAACCCTGATAAGGCATGTTCAACTGACCTGCATTTCATTTTTAACGGTAACTTCCAATGAAGTTAACAAGCCAGTCCTGTTAAATCAATGATAAGAAGGGAAATAAATGTTTCAGGATGGCTTCATTCATTATCAGGATGAATTTGTATTAGATTTTTTCTTCTGTTTTTTCCTAAGTTTTGTCCAAGTCTTATTGCCACCTTGTTTTACAGCCAATCCACTGGGACCACCAAGAGTGGGAGGCAGGAGGAAGCCTACACTTCTACTATTCACAGACCCAAATCTTGCAGCCAGACAAGGATCTCACTTTGATTCTCTGTCTTTTCTCTTTTTTTTTTTTTCTTAATATCCCACAGCTACACTTTATGTAGCTGAACTCTTTAATTCTTTTTCCACTCCATTGCTATTGGCATTGGCATGCTCCCCTTTGCTGCTGAAGCTCAAACTGTAGAGGAGGTGGCTTTTTAGCAGAGTGGCCCTCAGATCACGTAAACACAAACAACATAGTGCCCTATGTGCTGATATTACATTGAGGTTGAAGCTCCAGTAGCAATTTATCTGAACAGAGTCTAAAATTAATTATCCTTTGAGGGCACTGTCAGTGTCTTTGTAACATATTTAGAAAGTGAATCATTATTTTGAAGTAGTAAATGGACCAATGTGGGAAAAGAATGGATACTCGGGGGATGAGAGAACACTGTTCCCCAAAGTTCAGCTCACATCCTGACACATGCTACTGTGGCCTTAGGCTAAGACGCAGTTGATTCTCGTGGGAATGGAATGAGATTGCCATGGACAAGGCCAGCTCTGGCCTAATAGAATGTACCACATCCTTGAAGTGGGGAACAGAGTGGCGCAGAGGTGCCACAGCTCATCCCTGTTATCAAGACTGGCAAAGATAACTGCGCAGCTGCTATCCAGAAGGATGAGTCACAACTACTGTCTCAATAACAATGGTAAGAAAGTGCCCTTTAGCTGTACTTTGCTCATTATAATGTCATTATAATACCAAAACACACCTCCATCCCAAAAGCTACCCACCATCAAGCTGCGACCACCCCTCATGGAGCATGCATTCTGAATTTCCTTTCATCTCTGCCTTTAAAAGCAAGGTGAGAAAAAATTGCACCAGTCCTGACAAAGGTATATGACTAGAGTCACTCAAGCTCCACCTAAAAGTATAGACACATTATAAAAAGTTATGAACAGAAGGGGGAATTAGGGAAGAAGACCACCATTGAAACTTTGGGATCAGTTGATGGGCTGAGCCTATCTTCCTCCCCCCTGCAGGGATGCCTGTTGCGTAAGAGCTCTGTGTTATGTGCACTTAAATACTAACATCAAACTAGTTATTAATAATCACTATTGTTTAGGTTTGGGTTTGTGTTTATTTATTGCTTTAAATCCACCTTTGCAGTCAGTATCTATCACCAGTATCACCAATCTGCATTTTGTCACAAACCTATATAATAAACTGTTCTTGTTTTAATTAATATAAGTTTCCCAAAACTTTAATAGTTGTCATTGGGGAGTTAAGGGATTTGTCTCAGTGTCACTGCTCATGAGAGTCCCTGAATAGGTTAGGCAAATATCCTCTGATCCTGTGGGCTACCAAAAGGGACTTTGGTTTCAGTGATGCTGCTAGCACGAGCCTGGCAGGCTGGCCAAGTTGTAAAGGGTCAGAGGAGAACCCTCCCTTCTCTTTAACAGGGGTGTGGTAGACAGATGGGGCACAAGGGTCTCGTCCTGCTTGGGAAACTAGCAGGCTGATCAAATTGCAAAGGGCTCAAGGTAGCCCCCCCTTCTCTCATCCCTGTCTTCCTTCTTAGCTTTTTGTGACAACCAGCTAACTTGCCTAGGAAACTAAGAACACTCTCGAGTAGTGCCTGATAGCTGACGAAGAGAAGAAATACTTCATGTTGCCTATGATTCTGTCCCTAAAACTCTCCTCCATTATGATATTTTAGAAAAAACCCTACCCTATTGCTGCCTGTTCCCATCCCTGCCTGCGCGTTCCCCTCCCATCTCACGCACAGATGGTAGTCTCTTGAGGCAGAGCAAGGCTTTTTGTTTGTGCCACCAAGCAGGTCTCCACACAACGGAGGGCCACAAGGGAACAGCCAGGAGTGACAGCACAGGGGATGGATGTGGAAACGGGAACGCCAGCCAGAGAGGGAGTTCATCACATTGTTCCCCTGCTCTTTCTCTCACTCCCTTCTGCTCCTTTATTCATCCTAAGATTAATTGACTGTAATGGTGGTAAATTATTTGAATGAAGGAGCTACTTTAATTAAATTGTGAATGGATTATGTATTTACGTTTTCAGTCTCTTTGTGGAGAAAAGGAATGGAGTTTTTAGTATAAGAATTAGCTGTGTTTGGAGCACATTAAATCTCATTATATTATCCAACTTCTTATCTGGCAAAATAACAGACAATTATATGCTATATTATATAATAAAAAAAAAAATCAAATTAACACTGCTAAGACCCATAAAAGCATACAAGCAACTTCTGTCCAGCAGCTTGACACGATCGCAGCTATATGAATTTCAGGGAAGAAGCAGAAACAAAGTCAGGCAGAGGCTGCATCATCCTGACTGCTTGCACTCACAGATACCCTTGGAGTTCACACAGCCCATTGAAATAAATGCTGCCTGTTTGGGCCCAGGGCAGCTTTCCCACACGTGGCAGTTATCATCAACCTCTTGCACATGAATATGGTGAGAACCACCAGCTGGGCTCTTTTTCACCTCACTTCTGCACAGCTGGACCAACCTAGGTTTCTCAGCCTGTCTTCACACCTCCTATGCCGCAGCCCCCAAACCATTTGGGGTTTTTTTACGATGTTTCAGATTGGCTAGCCACAAATGTGAGGCTCAGCTGGCCATTTGTATCTCTTGAAACATCAGGTTGGCTAGTAAGAGAAAGGCCATCGGTCTGTTTCAAACAATCTCTGACTGCTTGATCAGTGCCAGACTGTGATGACACTTGGCTGGCCTGCTTTTGTGCCACTCTTATACAGCCCAGCACCAACCTCCACACCCACATTGTTTCCCAAACAAACGCGCATCCACAGTGCTACAAACCTATTAAATGGAAAAGCTGTGCAGAGTGCACAAGAGAGTCATATCTACTTCAAAATCCATTTACTACATTTTCTGAAAAGATGTATGACTTGAAACATCTGTTTCTTGTGCTTCTAAAATACTGTTTAAAGAAAATATGTTGAGTTAGTGAAGCATGCAGAAAGGGAAATCTCTCTTTGATTTAGGAAATCCATACCATGAAGGATCAGGTGGCAGTTTCGGCACTAAAAAAATCAAATTAAACCCTCCTCCAGAATGGAGCTGTGGTTATCTGAGTGTGCCACGAGGAACCGAGCCCAGATTGTCCCTGCAGGACAGTCAGTGGAAAGGGATTAATCTCACCAACCTTTAGACAGTAAATGTTTACATTTGATCAATGTTTATATGCCCTTCATGGGCAGTGGAGCGTAGGGTTTTTTTGGAAGCTCAGTTCAGCTGACCTGTTTTAGAAAGTCATATCATGAAGGAGGAAACCGATCCTGAGAAGGACATGCTTTTGCGAATTACAGAGGCAGCTGGGGCCCTGGATGATCCCCAGGTTTCTTGCAGATCCTGTGCAAGTAGCAGCCATCAGCAAAGCACAGGGGATTTTTCCAAGTACCTCAGTAGATCTTCCTGGCAGCATGGTGAATACACATTTCAGAGAGAAAAGACTTATCTGGAGGTTTGAAAAGGTCACAAAATCATATGATTGCATCTCAGACTATTTGGAGCTTAATAAGGGGAGCTGCTTCAGATATAGACAACATTATTACAACTATTTCAGTCCTCTGTATCTTTTCCTCCTCACAAGTGGTTAGGCACTCATGATTTGAAGAAGGAAGCTTATTAAGAGATGATGCAAGCTTGACATAGATTGAAGCACAAAACCCCCCACAAAAAAACAGTAGCATGGAGGCAGGTTGTGACATTGGCCAACACTGTCTGCAGAAAGCAGATAATATCTCAGCTACACAACTCAGGGTGAGTGCTTCCCACATAAAAACAGCTGTTTCTGAGGATCTTGAAATATCATAAACAGCTGCAGCATATGAAAAATCACCATCACCCCAGAGAGAAAGACTGTCATTTTCGGTACAGACCAGTTTGTTTCCATTCCCAGAGTCACAGAGGCAGTATTGTCCCTGGCAGCAGCTCCTATGGCTGGAGTCCAGCTCCTTCATTTCTGAGTATGGCAGGAAGAACAAACATCAGCTGCTTCTTTTGCTTGTTTTATCCCTTAGCTCTCTGTTCCTCCCTGCCTCGGTCATCTCATCCGACTTGCTACTTCCATGGCCTTTTGGTAAGCGTGGTCTTATTGGTCATGTTCTCACCCCCATGAAATAGCAAATGCCTTTCCCTGTGTCGTAGTTCAGCCCCAGTCGGGACCAGACTACACAGTCTCTCTCTCACTGTCCCCACCCCCAGAGAGAATAGGGGGAGATGATATAAGGAAAAACTGCTTGAGGCTTGAGATAAGGACGGGGAGAAATCCTTAAAGTTACTGTCACAGGCAAAACAGACTCAACTTGGGGAAAACTATTCATTTATTACTAAAACTATCAGGAGAAAGAGACAGGAGAAACTAGCAGGAGAAAGATAACCTCCTCTTCCCAGGCTTAACATTTATCTCTACCTCTTTCCCCTCCCGAGCGGCACAGGGGGGAAAAGGGAATGGGGGTTGCGGTCAGTTCATCATGCGTTGTTTTACCTCGCTGCTTTCGCGTCGGGGGAAGAACTCCTCACATTCCTCCCCTGCTCCTTCATGGGGTCCCTCCCACGGGCCACAGTCCTTCGTGAAATGGCGTGGGTCATCTCTTCCACGCAGTGGAAGTGCAGTCTCTCCAGAACTGCAGCCCCAGATGGCCCTCCACGGGCCACAGACTCCTTCAGGCCTCCACCTGCTCCGGCGTGGGCTCCTCCACAGGCTGCAGGTGAATCTCTGCCCCTCCGTGGGCCTCCATGGGCTGCAGGGGGACAACCTGCTCCACCATGGTCGTCACCACAGGCTGCAGGGGAATCTTGGCCAGGAGCCACATTACTCCTCCCCCTCCTTCTTCACTGACCTTGGCATCTGCAGCAGTTCCTCACAACAGGCTGGCAGAAGCCTCTCAGGATCCTTTTTTCATCTTATTCACTTCTCATCTCCTCTCCACTTCTTGCAGCCAGGCCGGGCCGAGTCAGGCCCAGTCAGCTGCTTGGGAGAGGCCAGAGGGTGAGGCCTGCAAGGCCCACAAGGCTCGCGCCTCCCCCTCTCTGCCCCCGCTCAGCTTCACATCTTCTCCCCCTTTTTTTTCTGTTTTCCCCTTCTTAAATACATAATAGCACAGCCATTGTCACTAGACTTTCTGCTCCCAATCGGCTCGGCCTTGGCCAGCAGCGGGTCCGCCCTAGGCCCAGCTGAGTCCACTGAACAAAGAGGAGCGACTTCTAGCAGTTTCCTACAGAAGCTGCCACCTTAGGCCCCCCTCACTAAACAAAACCAGAACACCCTGACAGGAAGCAAAGTCACTGAATAATTTGGTAGCACGCAAACTGTGCTTCAGTTAAAATGTCATAAAAAATCAGACTCTCAGCCCTACAGATCTTACAGCACTTTTTGCTCTTGTAATGGATGTATCAGGGGTCCTGAAGGTTCACATTAGAGCTGTGCTAGAGTAATGGAGAAAATAAACTACCCAGTGCTTTGACTGAATCTTTAACATCCCTGAATTATCAAAATACAAGTTCAGCTTTCTCATTTGCACTCACATCAGATTCCTGCATCTGCTTAGGACCAGAAGCTGATGCCCACAGTGCTGTTTCGGCAATGGTTGTCAATTGGGAACGCAGCCCCAAAGCCTCTGTGAGCACAGCCTCCTACCATTTGTCATTTTTGCTTGAGAAATGGATTATTTGATTAGATTTGTTCCTGTAATTTCACCCTGGCTTGTGCAAAGATGCTTTCCCCATCATAAGGCTGCAAAGGCAGCAATAGGAAAAGTTCAAAGAAAGAAGGCATGCTTGACTGAAAGACTCACAAAACCAATTTAGGTGATTGCTTATTCTGGGATCTCCCTGCTCCTTCCGAATGCCGCCTCTGCTCCTTCCATTTGGCACACTGCAGCAGACGTAGCAGCTTTGGCCCACGTCTGTACTATGGAGCTGGAGGAGGATGGGATTTCTGCAATGACTCATTCCGAGTAAAGCTCTGAATCACAGAGAAGAATCCTTTTAGTCTGCAGTTGCAAACAGACAATTTGATTTTAACTGCCACTTCTACACTCCCTCAAACTCACCACGAGGATGGCTTGCCAGAAGGCACCTTATATGATGTTATCTCCACAAAAAAAATGCTTGCTGCCAAGCCTACTGCAGTACTACAAAGCACAAGTAACGGAAAATCAGCTTTGCATACCTCCCTGGGATGGAGTGGAAGACTCTGAAGATGTGCATTCTTATTAATCTTCTGATCCTCAGAGTTTTTCACACTGACTTTGAACATCATAACTGGAACGGCATTTTGTGCACATTCATCCATCTTTGGAAAAGTAAAGGCAGAGAGAAAAAAATCAGGCTGATTGAAAGGATGGCAGGGTTACCAGCTACAAAACACTTTCAGGAGAGCTTAGCAACATGACGTGTCAGAGCTCAACGTTGGGCAATACCTTTACAAGAAGGGGTTCCGCTTGTTCGGAAGAATGCTCTGTCTTTACCCTCAAATTCTCAAAGTTACTTCTGTCACCTCTTCCTCTGAGGAACCTGCTACTTCTGTCATTTGGAAAGAGATGCCAAAAAGTTTTGTTTTAAAGCCTGATTAACGTTCCTTGACAGATCACATGTTTCATTAAATTAAATAATGTTCCAATTAATTGATCTGTTTGCAGACATTCTTAATTTAGTAAGTGCTGAGGAGAATGCTAAAATTACCATTATATTTCTGACAGAAGCACCACTAAAGTCTGGTAATTGATAGCTTTGCTGTTTTCTCTGATGGCCTGAAAAGCTTTTAAAGCTAAATTCTGTAATCGTGTTCATCTTTGGAAATTAGTTTTGTGAAACCACACATTTAGTTCTTGCTGAGAAATCTCATTTTAGTCATATTTAACATAATTTATAATGCATAAACTAAATTAGCTTTTGTAGCTAAGCCAGCACATTTTTCTTTAATTTTTATCTCTTCCTAATATATTTTTGACCTTGAAAGCGGCAGTGTCTGTAGGATACTGCAGCCTAGGAACAAAGGAATAATTTCCATTCCATCACTATGGTTACACTTTCTTCTGTCTCCAGCACTGAGCTGGCTGGAAGTGTTGAATCCAGAGTCCTCAGGAGGGCAAGAAAACTTCATTTAGTTTTGATTACACAAACAAATACATATAGCAGAGCCCTGGATATAGCAAATCACTGCATTGTGTTTACATTGCATGTGAGATGAGACCAACAATAAAACTGGAGTGTCGTGGACCTCCAAGACCCCTGGGGTGCTTCTTCAGCCTCAGGTGCTCACATCTGCTCATTTCAAGTAATTCAGCCAAAACACCATGCAAACACCAATGTCGGCAGTGGGCTTAGCTCAATGTTAGCTTCATGGATGTCTTCATTCCCCACAGTGATGGTGAAGACAGGCTAGAACTGAGAATCATTGTTTCTCTCTGCTCACTGGAAATTTGATTTTGAAATGTCTTCTCATGGCTTTATTCTGACCAAACAAATCAAGCCATGGACCCAGAAATGTGAAACACTATTCTTGTGTTTTACTCTGATGGTGCTGCACGCTTTCAACTAACTTTCTCACCTAGCTGGCAACAGAGTGCAGTGCGTAAAAATTCTCCTCCTGGCTCTTGTCTTTTCTTAGGCAGAACCATTGCTCTGCCATCTGACACTTTTTGCAAGGAAAAGCTTGCCTTCCAGTGGCTAAAAGGTATCTAGTATTTATGCAAAGTCCTACAACAGGCATATCTCCTTGGTGAGAAAAAAAAATCCTCCAAAAATCCACTTTGTTTTTGTAACTGCTGCACTTACAGTGGGTGTCTACTGGGTTCAGTCCTGCCCAGACCAACCAAGCCAGAGGCTTGTTTATTTTGCATTGTAGACCTGTTTTTGAAAATCCTACTTGCCTTTCTCCACACTATACAAAATTTTACCTTTTGTGTGACCTTAAGGGCTCAACTCATTAGAGGCTTCACTCAGAGCTAGGATGTGTTGCTAGGAAATAACTAAACTGAAAATGAAAACAATTCAATGTTCCGATTTTAATTCAGCAAAGGCTTCCTGTTCCTGAAAAAAAACCTTAAGTACATGGTGAACTCAAAGCATGGTATCTTTGTTGATAATCATCAGCTCTACATCATGGTATTTGAAGTTCATCTCTCTTTTACTTGATAGCTTATTTTTACCTGCATTGTTATGGATTAAAATTATACATACCACACTGAGATTTAAACAAATATTTATCTGAATGCTTTTTGTTTACCAGGGTTAAAAAAAGAGAAAAATAGAGAGAAGCTGGCAAAAAAAATTATCTGCCCCCAAATCCACATTTGATAAAAATTCTCTTTTTTTTTTACTGAAAAACAAAATCTGCAACATTTCATTTTGAAATGATTTTTCAATTAAAACCTTTTTGACAAAAAGTTATCATTAAAATATTTTTGAGAAAACTAGCTCCTCTGGAACTCTCATGTTATAAAAATTTGTGGTCAGATTTTTTTCCTTTTATTTTATTCAGTTGCTACTAAACACACATGCTCTCCTCCTGCTCCACTGATTCCCATGGTGTTCTGTTCCGTACTGTTACCCTCCTCTTCTTTTGCCAGCTTTTAGAAACCGCTCAGTTCTTGCACTGGAGAAGATTGCTGTCTTTTCCATTGTATCCTAGAGATCAGGCTCAAAAGCAGGATGCTGATTTTTCCAGTTTTCATTAAACACCATCATTCTGAAGCACTACTTCTTCTGCTCCGTAATGCAGTCAGAACAGTAAGTGCTTTACAGCCAAAGTCATGCCATGGGACTAATGCCCAGTTGAGGCAATTGCCTTTCACCAGCTCCAGATGTGCCCAACACTACCTGAGGCTTCACAGTCTGCCTTCAAAGAATTGTCCTGGAAGGAAGTTTGAGAAACAAATGCATTTGAGACAAAGAAAACAGCATGGCCTGTAGACAATACCTGTGAAGCATAAAGAGGCATATCGGTTGAATAAGTTATTCACTATGTATTATCAGCTCCTGTCTACCAAGACCATTTTGATCTCACTGATCTTGTTGACAATGAAAACACAATTTTGGCAAAACATTACACACAACAGTTAGTGCTGTGCACAGCTAATAAGCTTGGCAGCGGTAGCTTTGTAAGAGTTACTTTCCATTTAGACATGAGACAGAGGATGAAACCCCACCATCACGTCTCCTCAGCCGACACACTACCTCCTACCTACAATGAGCCCTCTCCAAATAAGATTTCTCACTTCATCCACCCAGAGTGCTACAGAAATTAGTTATACTGCTGAGAGGCCATCAAGCAAGAAAGTACTGAAACACCACACCAGGGAAAGGAAGGAGCACTCTTCAGCTACATGCAGGGCAGCTACATAGCACAGTTCAAGCCTACAAGAGTGCAGACAGAGCTGAAGAGTTGGAGAGGTCCATCCAGTGCCAGGAAGAGGGAAGTGGTAACAAAAGAAAGACCCAGGCTGAGTCATGCTTGGTCAGCCGAAAACCTGAAGGAGAGCTCTGGTCTGATTTCCCCCATGACAGAGATGCAGAAGGTGAACAATGATTACAAGCATTTTCCTCCTAATTTCTCTGCTCCTCTAGACCACCCAGAATTTTGTATTCCTTTGAGCTTGTACTAACACCCATGTTTCTACTTCTCTGAAACAAAATGTTTAAGTTAATGTAGTCACCCATAGCCATCATACACGCAAAGTGTCCTAATGTTGTAAGGTGCAGCAAATCTTCCACTTTCTATTCATCCCTCATCCCTTCCAAACTCAGATGTACTATGTATTTCACTCGTGCATCATTTATCTTGTGTTTCTCCCCTCAAGTAACTGAGCTGGGGATCCTGTTTTCATGTATGAAAGATGTTGATATTTCTCTTGTGAGTATCATCTGGTGCAGAGAAGCTTGAAACTCTTCAGAGAAATTCCTGCTGTAATAGCAACTCATTTGGCTCAATGGTGTAGCACAAACTATCCTACTCTTAGTCATGCAACCAGGATCTACACAAAACTTTTTCAGGATGTTAGAAGTAAAGATCAACTTTTTCAGAGCCCTCAAAGCAGCTTCTTACTGCCCCTCCTTAGTTTCTCTCTGGTAAATTTCCAATCAACCCTTCTAGTACTGTCAAATTGTGTTTAATTTTTCTTTTCCTTTCAAGTGCTTTAAATTTTCAACTATCATAATTTAATTTGAAATTATCTTCAGACTGTACATGGGCTGTGAGTGAGAACAGTCTAGAGGAAATGGGGATAGCAATTAATAGTAAGGGAGGTTCTTATGAAAGTGTCATTCTTTTTAGGTAGAGTTGCACTAGTATTTTCTGTCAACACAATTCTCCTTTTCATAGGTTACACAAATAAGAGTATGTGTTAGGAACATCTGTATTGACAAATTAGCAGTGATTGGACCTGCAGAAACTATTTTTCTTGTGTTCTTTATTTGGCTAGACACTTAAACTCTGATTCCCACTTAATCTCTGTAAGTTTCCTCACACGAATATTAATCTGTGGTTGTATCTTTCTGAAAGGTATGAATGTGATAGACCTAAAAATTAGTGTTTGTAAAAATAATTTCTGGTCTTGAACAAATACATATGTATATATATGTACATAAATGCTTCCTTTAGTCACATGAGTGTATGAAATTTGCTTGATGAATTGGGGCATTGATCACCAATATACAACACAACCCCAGAAATTCTCATTTTAAGATTGTTTTCTATTACTTAGATCTTGAACTGAAGTCTTCCATGCTGGGGGATTTCCCTCAGGCTGAATGGTTTTGGAAAGTCTAAATGTTTCAATCACTTCTGAGAAAGAGACAAAGGAAAAAATAAATGTTTTGGCCAATTTAAAAAAAAAAAAAGAAAAAAAAGAAAACCCTTCTTTGACTCATCTTTGAAGAGAGAACATCACCCTCTTATGCTTTGGAGCAAGGACACATAATTTTGTAAGGAAGCTAACATTTTGACAACAATGTGCTTTTGGTTGAACCCTACCTTTGAAAAATAGCATTTTCCACTTGCTTAGCAGAGACCCGCCCAGCAGCGAACGCAGCTGCCTGATTTATGAATGCTCCAACATTTTCACTTTCTTCAGGATCACAGCTCCATGCTTTCAGAGCCATGTTGGATCCACATTCATACCTAACACAAGAGCAGGGAACTTGTCTTCTTGCTTTGAGTGACCACCTTGCCACTATGCAGGCCTCAACCCATCTAAGCAAGGAACAATTTAATTTTCATTTAGAAAATAATACCTGGACTTGCATAAAAGTGGGAATAGAACAATTCAACATAAATGACTGGGGAGAAGAGGTGAAGGTAGTCAAAGGCCAAGAGTGACAAGAGTGAGGAAGAAGCTGGACCACTGAAATAGGACTACGTTTTGGTATGATTAGGGATAGAAGAGACAATTCTCAGGCCAAATCTATGGATTGAAAAAGCTTTCTGAGACCTTTGCAAAGTTGTGTGATTAAAGACAGTCACAATGTTTGTGTGCAAAACAGACACAGGAGCAAATTAAAATTTCTCAGCTGTTACTATATCTGCCATTACGTGTCAATAATTACCTCTTAAACTTTAACCACTTTATTGTGAATATACATTTGCACATCTATATCTAGGTATATAGAGCCATATATAGGTAAAAAAAAAAATTCCAAAGGTGAAATTTTGGTGCAATTCAAAGCTATTGTAGATTTGCCTTGAATTTCAGCTGGCTGAGGACTTCACAGCACCCAATGAGCAGCATACCACACAGAGTTAATACTGGCCCCTTCTTCATAGGTTTTGTGCTGCAAGCTGCCATTATTCCATTAGACTTCCAGTAGTGTGGCAGGATTTGCTGTACTTGCAAAATCACAGCAGCACAAGTCTGTTCTGTTAAGCAATCATCAGCAATCAAGCAGTTTCTGAGACAATGGGGACACATTCATCAGTCCCTAGAAACATCTTTTAAAGCACAAGAAAGAGAGATGAAGAAAAACAAAAACCAACAAAAACCTCATCATTAGGTGTATTAAAATCAATTAGGAAAAAAAAGAAATCAGAGTAATCTTCCAGTGCAACTCGCAATATTTTTGGGGCAAACATGCTGCATTACTTAAAATAAGAAGCAAGAGTCTTGCAGCACCGAAGCAAACAATTTGCAACACTCTAAATGCAAATGTAGAGGTAAAAAAAATATTGGCCTACTGGAACTATTGGGTGATCCTTCAAGTTATTGAGCAGATCGCAGCAAAAAAGCAAACGGAGCCTGGAACTTTCTTGTAGAAGTCACCAGCTGGAAAAGAGTAAAAATCATGGGTTGATTGTCCTGGATTCAGCTAGGGTGGAGTTAATTTTGCTTCCAGTAGCTGATGTGTTTTGGATTTCATATGTGAAGAATGGTGATAAACACATGAGTTGCTGCTAATGAGACCAAGGGCACTGTCCGGCTTCCCAGGTTTCGTTAATGTGTAGGTACAGGAATCTGGGAGGGATGAAGCCGGAACAGTCAACCCAAACTGGCCAAAGAGAATATTCCATGCCATAAACGTCCCGCTCAGTACTTAAGTGGAGGGTGGGGGGTGAGCCGGTGAGCTGGCTCTCTTTTTTTTTTCACTCACTCTCCATAATTGTTCTGGGATCACTAACAGGTTGGTTTTTTCCGTGATTTCTGCTCGGGACAGGCTGTATCAGTCATTTCTTACCATGGATGGTAAGAAATTATGCATAATTTGTTGGTTTGGTTTGGTTGTTTGTTTTGTTTTAAAAAATATTATTATTGTTCTTATTATTGTTTTTTTCTATTAGTATTATTAGTTATTTTATATATATTTATCTTTTCCTTTGCTGTCCTAGTAAACTGCCTTTATCTCAACCCACAAGTTTTCTTTTCTTCCCGATTCTCTACTGCATCCTCTGGCGAGTGAGAGGGTGATGGAGCAGCGGTGTGGTACTCGATTGCTGAGTCTAGCTAAACCACAATATTGATATACTATCTGATGGCTTGTCTTTGGTCTGCAGATGCTGAAATATCAGGCCTTCTGTATTGCTTCATTTCACGCTATAAAACCAGCAAGAATTTTAACCATATAAGTATGTCTACTTCCAACCAAAGCAGGAAACTGCAAAGATTGGAAAACCTAGTTTGAACAGAAATACACTTGAAAAAAACCCATTTTTTTCCCTGAGATTCCAGGCAATTCTGAATTCACTTCAGTATGAATGGGGCTGTCCCAACCATCTTCAGATGTGTTTATTTCTCTGTCACTTAATCTGGGCCCCTAAAGGGCAGCCAGAAAACTGAAGGGAAAAAGGATGTTTGCTTCAGACTAGTCATTTTATCTGGAATTGGAGCAGGCTCTGGACAGTGCTCAATCACCAGCACAGTACTCCTTCCTGCTGCAGTTGCAGTGGGTGCCTCCGGGGTTCAGTCCCACCCAGACAAAGCATGCCAGGGACTTGTTTATTTTTCACTGTAAACTGTTTTTGAAAATCCCACCTGCCTACCTAACACACAGCTCTTAAAGCAGAAGAAAAGCTAGCAACACACGTGTGGTTCTTCACATGGGTCTGACAGCTTCAAGGCACTTGAGCTCTAGTCGGCTGTCAGAGAGGGAGTGACGTTGTGGCAGGAAGGGGAAAGAGAAGTGCACTCACCAAAACTGAAGAAAACAAACTGACGTCTTAAGTGGATCATCAGACAGATCTCTCCAACCTCCTCCCCAGCAGCTGCAATATTAATGAAATCTGGTTTCTAGCAGCCTTTGCAGATTTTATGTGTAATAAGGGATCTGGTGACTTTCTTGCCATACAAGCAATTATTTTAAGTCCTGACTCCAGCTGTTTTGATGGCTCAGGTTATCTTCTGCATCCATTGGCACAGGGCACACTACTTTTCCTGTGTCCCAGTTCTGCTCAGAAGAGATGTGGATGGGGAAGAAGGGCTCCAGCTCTGCATCTTCCCCTGATATCTCCGTGATATCTAGCAACTGCAGGTAGGTTTTGCCTTGGCCAGGGCAACACAGGATTAAATATGACAAAGAATCAGTAAAGAATCACTTTGATGGGCTTCATGTCTGTATCATAAGGGAAATAACAAGGCAGCCACTACAGAAACTGTGAAAGACCAAGCACACAGAAGTCTTGCCGGAATCAATGTGGTTTGATTCAAGTGTAGTAGGAAATGGCTCTTACCGCACATAGTTAATATAGCACTTTTAGGATGCCATTAGTGTTCTGATATATTATTAATTAGACTAAAAAGGGAAAAAACAACACAGCAGATACCAATTACTACAGTACAAGCTGTAAATAACCTGCATTTTAAATTTTTGAAGTTTTATAGATTTGGATATATTAATGTTTTATTTAATACATATTAAATGCCTGTCAAACTTCAAAGTGAACTGTCTTATCAAGTATATTTCATGTGTATTGCATAGGTGATGCTAAATTTCCTGGGGTCATAAATAGAACTCACTTGATTTGCATTTCCAGGTCTGTCCCATTTTTAATAATATATGTTAACTGTGTTTAAAGATGATGTACAATATATACGTACAGGTCTAGCAAAAACCTACTTTTAACTACCAGTCTGCTCAAAACCCTCATTATTTCTGTAAGTCCCATGGTAACACTGAAGGTGGTACCAGGCTGTAAATTATATTGGACCGAGCACATTGCTACTGGAGATTTGCTACAGACTTCTCTGGGAGGGGAACGAGATTCCACATGTTAGTTAAAGTTGGAGTCCTACAAAAGTACTTCCTACATTCTTAAAGTGCCTCAGATACCATTAACTTCTGCGGAGATTTTTGGTAAAAGATATTTGGAAGTAGGATGAGTAACATATAATTCTTTGGGCTTCTCTGTAATGAAGGTACAGGACAAAATCCAGCACCTGGCAGAGAAGTCAAGGGAAAGCAAAAGGGATTGGCTAATAAGTATTTCTACAGGACTATCTTCCCCTAATCTCTGTTTCAGAAAGCAGGGGATTATCTACTTTTCAGTGAAAGAGATGATAACTGCCACTAACTTTTCTTTTCCTGGTGGGTTTAGCCATCTTGTGGAGTAGGATGAAGTGAAGTACAAGAGAGACCAAAAGAATCCCACATGAGCCAAATACACCCTGTTCTGCAGCTTCCTCAATGTCTAAGATACCTATACTTACTTGGACAGCATCATATCCTTAATTTTAACAGTGTATATAGTCTAGTCTGGTGTGATGGAATCAAACATGTTGCTGGAAAGAAGGTGATGCTTAGAAGACTGAGGCCGCTGTTGTATAGAAGTTGTACAGAAAAGCTGCATGAAACGTGTGTATATATTTATAACCATACCAATATTTATATAAACATATGAATCATGCCTATTCCACATGAGCCATAGTAGTATAATTTCTACAAGATCAAGTTTGTGTTATAATTCTAAGTCTTAAAATGTGGCCACCGTAATCCATACCAATGTGATTCATTGTAACCAGCTGAATATTAGCTGGAGCACAGTTAGCCTCTTCCCTGCAGACATATTGCCCACAGTTTACATAATACCATGGACAATGTTGTTCGTTAGACCCTGACCTACATAGTGTCCAAGATTCAACGGTTCTAGGAGTTCCGAGAAACATAGTGGCAAGCTTTTGCAGTGTAATCTCTGCAATTAAATTCCTCTTCTCTCAGCATTTGAGATCAGTATCTCTACCATGGACCCAAACAGTCCACCCAAATAGTTGGATGCTTAAATGCTGTTTTCATGCTTATGCAGGTAGAATAAGGAACATTTTCATGAATAAATGAGTTTTAAAACTCCTTAAATTCAAGAAACTCTGATCTGAAACCAAACTTTGCAACTCACTACTCTACTGAGTGAAGTAAAACATCCACAGATAAATTTTAATTCTGTATGGTAGTCATTCAAGCATGATGAGATCTGAGAAGCTGATGAAACCAGAAAAATACCTGGGAGATTGTAGATACTACCTCTGGCAGAAGAAAAAAAAAAGGGAGCAACTGGATGACTGGGAACAAAGTTTGGAGGTTGTTACTCTAGTAAAGCATCACGCCAGGAATAACCCATCCCCACTTAATACAGCACAGATGTTTGCTTTGAAGCTCTGATGACAGGCAGGGAGGGTGCCTACTGCTGTTCTTCTGCAGCGGACCTGACAGAGGGGCCACAGCAGTGCTGGTAGTCTGGATGCACAACACGAGTGCTGCAGAAGTTGTGTAGCTGCAAGAAGAGGAAGGCAGAGCCAGAGGGCATAGAGTAGGAGGTTGATTTGCTAATTTCCTAATTAAGCAAAGTAGAAAAGGAGCCACAGTCAGTGATGGAAAATCCCAGTAAAGGTCCTTGGCCAGCTCTTACACAGATACATCAACAGGGAAAGCCTGGACTCGACTGTTTGTCTGGAAAGGCTACACAGAAAGTAGTAAGGTTTTTTCTCATATATAAAATTCAGGAGGTAAATATTGGAAATGAAAGGTACTACAATGTGGAAAGAAAGCTCAGAGAACTAAAGAAAAGAATTGGAACATGCATCTCATGAATCAAAGTCTGTATATAGGGTAGGTTTGTGTTAAAATGCATCTCTGCCTTATTGCAGTAGTATTAACAATGTTTTTGCGTGGTTTCTGGGCATCTGCTCAGTAGAAGTTAAATATAACTTTAAAACTGTGCCAGTTTTCTTGGAAAGCCTACAGATACCATACCTTTCAAAAAGGTGACACAGAGTGAAAAATTAGAGTTTTAAAGAGATTTTTATTTTGTATACAGTCTTGCTTTTGCTACCAATAGGGGAGAATATAAAAAGCTGCCTGAAGCAAAACTCCCATCAAATTCTGATGGGAATTGAACATTCAAATCATAGCATAGCTTTGAAAACATCTGTCAGAGAGTCTCAGCTTCACACATCTTGTTACACTTCCCTGCCACATTAAATTACGGTGGATAAACCAAACACTTCTTCAATTAACAATTTATTTAGTTTTACTTATCTGTCCTCTTCTTTGGAAAAGGTTAAAAAAAATTAAAAGCCAGCATTTTTCCCTTATCAGGTTGAGTATATTAATTTATCTTTTAAAACTCAATCCCACTCCATTTTCATTCATTCATGAAAGAATTCATTTTAGTTGGAAAAAATATCACTCTTTGTCAAAAAGAAAATGTTCTGTCAGCTCTGCTCAGCAACTAGCCTAGTTGTCATCTGGATGCTATTTCCACCTTTCTAAGACATAAATACAAAAATAAAGTGAGAACACAGAGAATTGCAAAATGATAAAGAATGTCTACGAGATTTTAATCACATGACAAGTAGTCAAGTTCTTATACAATTTTAGGAAATCTCCACATTGACTGTTTTGGTTTGGTTTGGTTTGGTTTTCAAAAAACATTTCTGATTGAGCTATAAGAAATTAATAGGCCCCAAATAATACTTTTTAAAAATACATGAATTTGAATGTTTACCATGCAAATATGATAGGCATAGTTATGTATCAAGGAATAGAAACAAAGTTTCTTATTCAGAATCAATCGAGTTCAGCAAGTCATTCCCGCTACTGATTTGCATTGCTTAACATGATTTCTGTTTCTTACCTTTGTTGGCTGTATAAATTAAGGCGTGGCTCCAAATTTTCTGGCCTTAGAATCATACTAAAGTAAACTTGCTAATATAGTGTTGTGAGACATATATACAAGCTAAAATACTCTATTAGGTGATAATATTGATAAAAGACAATATAGAGTTATAATTGTCAATAGATGTAAGTGGCTAATAACATCGCTGTAGTCCTCAGGAAAAGTCAGTTAACTAGCACTAAGTCAACGAGGTAAACAATTATGTGAGCCATAGACTGATACACAAAGACTGAGTACTGTAAAAAGCATTAGGTATGAAGTGAAGGATGAGTTGCCACATCCTCAGAAGAAGAGTACAGGGCTAATGTCCAGCCATAAACAGCTTTTCCAAGGTCTTTCAGAAAATTAAATATTTAAATGAATGGGCCAAACACAGGCAAGGTGAAATTAATGCTTGCTGCATTAAGTCCTTTTCCTTACTATTTCATCTTAGAAGGACCTAAAGACTATTTGAACAATATATTTATCTTAATTGGTCTCTCGGATAAAATAAACACTGAATTCAGTTCAGACCGACTGCTTGCTTTGTATCACTGTAATTAAGACATCTATTTCACATCAAACAAATATTCCTTTAAAATTTAGAGAAAAATGAAAAATTGGAAAGGGGAAGAGAAACAAGCCTATGCTGGGGTATCAGTATCCCCTTAATGCCTTTAAGTAGCTAATCATCAAGCATCCCATTTGCTTGATAATTAGCTACTCAGCCTAGATATTGGGTGCTAATGTACATCTCCCTTATGAGCGGAATGAGGCTGTTCAGCTTGCAGAACTATGCCTCAACCACCCTGCTAGAAGAGAGACTAGAAATCTCTCATTCTCTTTCATCAAAGTAGTTGCATTTATTTTTAGGTGCCTAACTATATATTTAGAGGAACATAGATTATAACCCCAGTACCTAATCCTAGATTCTTTCCCTGATTCAGCTGATATTGCAATATGCCTTCTGAGTGAGAGGTTTCAACAGCAAGGACTTTGGGAGCCCCAGATCAAAATCATCTGCAGCCTGAAGCTAGGAAATTGTTCTGAGACAATGAGGAGGAAACCATGTCTCTGCATCTCTTACAGAGCATCTCATAGAGAGACATAGATTTCAATTTTCCTCACAAAGGAAAAAGATTTTACCTCAGACTCTCTCAGATGCTCAGCACTGAAGTCAGTGGTTTTCCAAATCCTAGAGGAGATTTTTGGTCAAAAGCGGTGAACGGACCTGTAATACTTTTCCCAGCTCAAATTATTTCACCAGTCTGACACAGATGGAGAATGCATATAGGACAATGAAAATTTCTTCTTTTTTGACAGATAAATAATTGCCAAGAAATGTTCATGTGAGTTTAATTTAATTCCTGTTCCTTTTCATCCACCTTCCCTTCTGAAAATATCACTGACAGCTGCATGGGATAACCAAGCAAATAAGCAAATCTGTACACTAAGAAGTGAAAAAGATATCAAATTTACTACATACTCAACAGTCAAAAACAATTCAGGTGAAATTCAATGGAGGAAAATTTTAAGATAGAAATAGAAAACATATTAAAATGAAAATATTTTTACATTAAATTCTCCAGAAACATTATGATGCTTGTACGGATTCCTGCTGGGCAACATCACCATCTGATGCCCAATAAAACAGACGTATGAGCAGAAACAGAAGACAAAAATTAATACAGAAAAACTACAGCCAGTTGTGTCCATCACTGCAGAGAACAAATTTACTTTCAATGAACTTTATGGACACAATATCTGTGCCACAGATTCAGCTTTTATTACTTGCCTTACACATGCAGAAGGTATTGTATGCATTGAGGCAGTAATTCTGTGTTTTACCAAATACTTGACGGTATTTTAAAGAAGTACTTCTGGAAAATATCAATATAAGGGAGAAAAATGATTAAGAGAAACAAAGTCAAATAAAGAAACAGCATTTACAGGGAGATGGCATTAAGTGCAAGACCAATAACTTAACCGCAGAGCTTGCTGGTCAGAGAAATTCTGTTCAGCTGGTGGATGAAAACCTTGGCCAATAAGAAAGAAAATTAGTCTCAATGTATTGTAAGATTACCAAAGAATTACAATTAATGATTGCTTGTTTATTGTACTGCATCATATACTGTAAGCAGAGATAGGAAAAAAAATTGATATCCTAGAGAGAGACACAAATAATCACGAAAGCTAAACAACAAAAAAAAAACCTCTCTTGAGTCAAAACACAGATAAAGGAAAGCTTAGCTTACCAGCAATGACACATTGTCCTATCAACTGTAAACAATAAAAAAAGCTACATATCTGGAATGAGAATAGAAATGGCCCATCAGTCATCAAAATACGTCCACGATTTTCAGACTCCATTTCTATCCCTATATGTAATTATTCTGGCTAACATAACTTACCAATCACCAGCTTTCACCTTTCTACAAATTAATAACCATTCAGAATCTAGTGTGAAACATAGGATCCACTTTTGACATCAGGTGCACTCATTGTACACATGGGGGAAGAAACTAGACCCAGCTCTATGTGATCAAAGCTAAGCTCTGCAGATTGTTCTTCACAGGTTTTAACAGAAATACTGCACAATCTTCTACATCTTTGTTTCTGCCTGGTGAGCTTTTCTGATCCATAGCAATCAAACTGCTAATTTCTCATGTTGCAGATGAGATAATGAAAGGACAAGTAGGAGCTTTCTAATATTTGTTGTCACCCTGCCGTTCATTATGTATTCTACAGAATTGCTTTTCCCAGATCTCAGATATGCAGGCTGCGAAGTCCACCAGTCTGGTACACATTTGAGAAAACTGAAGATACAGAGCTTGAACAAAAGTATAAGAGGTAGCTGTGCAACAGAGCTCCAGACACTTCTTTTCATTTGTTGACAGAACTGAAGGTCACATTTATGCTTCTCAGAAGAACAGAAAAGGTGTTTGAAGAGCAATTTGGCAGGAATGCTAAGATCCAAAATAACTGAATAGGCCTGAAAAGCAAAGCAGATATCTTATTACCTGCCAGCAGGAACCAAGAAGAAGAAAAATCACTTCCTCGATGTTATAAATGAATCCAAACCCTGAAACAGGATTGCAATTAAAGTTTCGGATTTATTGAACAGAAGCGAGCAAACAGCGCTGGGTGCTCCGGAGTCTCCACTCCCCCAGGCCGCACCCCCTTTGTTCCCGGTTACGGGATTTATAACCTCGCCCGCTCCTCCACCGTGCCTGCCTCCTTTTTGGGCTCACCATCTGCCTTCCATTGGTCACTCCCACCGTTCGCGGCAGGTACTGATTAGCCAAGAGCCCGTCACTAGCCCCTACACAGGTGTTAATTGGCTAAGAGTACCGGAGCGGCCGGTCCCACGGTCCCGTATTTGGAGCTGTTCATGTTCCCGTGGTCACCAGCCCCAGCCCGCTTTCTCGCCTCTTTTCTGGTGCCTCCTTTCTGGCTCCGCTGTTCTGGGTCCTTGTTATGCAAACCGCGCTTGTTAAGCAGGTAAAATCCTCAATTATGTCAAACTACTACGGCAGGAGTGAATCCTGCCAAACACATTTTCAATAACTTGAATAAACCTCTCAAATACATTTATAACTTTAAACAAAACTTATACATTACCTATACAGTTTCGAAATACAGAACTATGTACATATCACCCTGTTCTTCCCACAATAATTAAAGATTCTATGTATATTAACACGAATCAGATGAACATATATAACACTTGACAAACTAAAATAGTTCTTAAAATATAAAATTCCCACTCCAACATCTAACCACAAAGCTACTTTATAGGAATAACATCACTGTCTGACTGAATTATCAATAAGGGATAAACTTCTCTTTGAAGTCACTAGAACCAAGACCTGACACTCTCTACCATCAAAGAATATGCATCAGAAAAATGATGCATTATTTCATGTTTATTTGTTTTAAAGTAATAGGGAGCAGGTAGTTTGGATTATATGGATTTCAACAGGAGTGTCCAGCTCTCAATATTGCTTTTGCTTCTGCATTTTTTACTGAAAGCTTGAACACTAACTTTTAACTGATCTGCAGTGTCAGTTACTCCTCCATGTATACTGTGGTCACTTACAAATGTGTAAAATTTCACTTTTTAACAAGCCATATGGCTCTTTTACAGAATTAAAAAGTGGAAGAAGAAAAAGGAATGAAAACCTCAATTGGCAGCATTATTTCAGTCATAAAGTTAATCAAGTTAAAGACAAATCTTTTAAAATACTGAGACCGGCTCATTTTCATTTAATTCAGTATTTTTCCAATTCATATTAAAAGCAAACCAGGTTGGTGTAATTAACTGTGATTGTTATGGTACCACTGGTATGCACTAACTTATCACTACTGGGAATTTAGAAGTAAGCCCAATGAATACTCTTTGTGTTTCTTGCAGGGTAACTGCGTTGTAGTTGCCTGTAACAGTATTTCTCTTTACCAGGACAGATTTCTATAGCCTTTGTCTTATCAGTGGGAACACAAATTAATTAGAGATTTACAATGTCCTTGGGAGCAAATCACAGGTACAGAGCAGTGTGTGGAAACAGTATAATTTCTTCTGTTTGCTTTTGTTTCCTCTACCACTGTGAGATCTGAACCAGACCTATGGAAACAACTTCATTCTGCTCAACTACTCTGCATTATTTTGTCTGGATGAGAGCAGTGAGAATGGCCATTTTCTCTATAGGGCATGAATTGTCTTTGTCCTGATTTTACAGTATTCAGCCTTTGACTCCAAATTGTTCTGAGCCTCTGTGCATTGCCATCAGGTGAAGAGACAAACACAGCATTGCAATAATGATGATATTATGAGCCAGCAAAATAAAGGGCTTTTTTTTTTATTTGGTTACACTACTTGGAGCAAATTTCAGAAGTGGCCTACTACATACTTCTATAGTGAAAAAAAAGATAAGGTGAAAAAGAGAACATTGATCAGAAATAGCAATTCTCAACACCATTTTCATACAATGGTATTAAAATATCAGATATTTTTCTTCCTACCTGAAACAGAGAAACAACTTTGATACAAAATATAATTCACAACAGCTTTTTTTCTAAATGGCCCCTTCTCTGCATTAAAAGTATTTGCTGGTACACATACACCCACAGAAACCGTCTTACTAGTTTCTCTTATGATTTAGTGTTCCTTTCTACTTTGTGATGTCATGGAACCAGAAGTGGGAAGATTCCCTTTCGGGTTCAAAATCAGCACTGCAAATCAGCTTTGTTAGCCCTACATTTTGGCAGCCTTATTAAAAAAAACAAACAAACAAACAAACAAAAAAAAACAAAACAAAACAAAAACCTGCTTGGTGCACGGGGCTGCCAAGTGCCAGGGATGCAGTCCCAGGACCCGGTGTGAGCTGGGGGCAGGGTGCGTCTGGTGCTGCAGCCATGTCCGACAGGCAGGAGGGTATCAGCTGCTCCTCTGGCACAAAGCAATCCCAGGGAATAATCTCTTTCCTTTAAAAAAGATTTTACACAGAGAGCCACGTTCACGATTTACTCTGTCACTTCACTGTTACCTCTTCCACTTCAGTCTTCTTTATTTAGCCTCAAGACTCAGCGGCACTGATAAACTATACTCTTCTAAAGTAATATATGGACAGATCAGCCTCATCCTTTTTCTTGGTCTGCTGAAGAGGGTTGTTGCAAAACTTGATGCAGCTTGTGTCATGGTAGGCCATATTGTAGGAGATGCACTACAACACTGACATACAGATAACCAAACCGAGTCTCCCTGCAAAACTGTTCTAGGGTTAGAGCAGTGACTGGCACATGAAAAGGCCTGGTCATGAACCACATGAAAAGTCAAGGAGCCATTTGCTTGGAAAGCATAGGGTGCAGTGGAGCAGGAGGGAGAGACCTCAGGAAGGGTATCACAGGCTCCCACCCCAGTACACTCACAAATGCACACAGACGGGGAACAACCAGGAGGGACTGGAGCTCCACATGCAGCCACAAAACTGTGGCTTTTCTGCAGTGACTGAGACCCCAGTAACTCCAGGGAGGAGATCAAGGGGATGGGGACATCACAGAGGTGCCTGACAGTTAGGTGAGAGGCATCCACAGCAGCTGAAAACAGAGAGGTTCAGTCTGGATTCAAGGGAAAGCCGTTTTCACGGCTAGGGCCTAGTTGGGCTAGGCCCAGGGAGGTGATGCCATCTCCCTCCTTGGAGAGTTTCCAGAGAGGTCCCCATTGGCCTGAATTGTCTTCAGATCCTATGGTCCCAAACCTTATGATGTCTTTACAAAATAAAGAGTTCTCCCTATTCTCCTGGTGGATGCATAAAAATCCAGAAAGATGTAACTTTCCTTTCTTATCACAGGAAAAAGAAGTTTTAAAAAAAATCAAAAATGTAAAACTGACAATCTGTATTCTAGTAAAATATATCCTCAGACCATTAAGGATTGTAGCTCTTTACCATGTGCTCACATTTGACCAAGGTCAGATGCAGTGATTAAACTCAGATTGCCCAGATCACAAAATATCACCCAGAAAACATAATTGTACTTCCAGCTGTGGAACAGCTTCACATATAGGACACTGAAAATGTTGGCTGTGTTGCTTAATAAGAAAGAAGACACAAACAATTTCCAATATTATATGGTTTTAAATTCCATTTATTCTAAACTATGCCAAGTTACTACCAAAATAATTTTTCTTAGCAGTATAGGAAACAAAATCAACAAATTTAGAAATTTTATTTCTCTTACATTTGCAGCACTACTACAGGGAAAAGTCAGCATTATCAAGGCCCGCCTTCTCCAAAGCACAAAGATTGGCAGGAAAAATTTTCAATTAGTTCAATCACTTCAGTTAACACTGAACCCTTTTTGTTTAATTTATACAATAAGAAATGTTAATAAAGGCTAAAACAACTGCAGGTAAGTATAATTATATGTTGCTTAATATTAGTAGAATATTTTGCCTATGCTCAACTGCACATCCACTTGCAGGAACTCACTATATTGGGATTTTATAACTAATGGGTTTTCTTAACTTTGCAGGCATGGAAAACACATAATCAAAACATGAAAGCAAGAAAAAAAAATTCAGTCATAGGTTTGGCATTGTATCATTTTTACACTAATTTTAAAAGGATTTGATATTGCAGGACGGATTGTTCCCACGAGAGCCTAAACTGCTTTTTGGGGGGTTTCTCAGCTGAGGGTGGTCGTTTTACATCACTGATGCAGCTACAAGGGATATGGGACAGAGTGCCAACACTCAGCACAACACACGTACAATTTGCATAACAATGCACAACCTGCATCTGAATTCAAATGATGGGATTGCCTAACTCAAGAGTACTATATAAAATCGAGTTATGTTAAGAGTCTTTCAAGCTTAACAGCACAATGATCCCAGTGATAAAGGTTTTAATCCCTGCCTATTCTTCAATTTCAAGTATCAGAACACTGCTTTTGTGGGCAGATAATTCTCTCCACAGTGAGAAAATCTCATGCTTGGATGACCTACCTATATATTAGAAGAAACACGGGTTTTTTCCCCCCTCAGTTTGCAAGAGCTTCCTGGAAGCTTTCCAGCCCATTCCCTCACTCGCACCCAGGGCCATGGCTGAAAACTTGCTGTTAAGAGGAATTCTGCCTACAAGTTCTTCAGGAATTTTGGGAAACTGCCATTGATTCTTCCTTCTCTATAGGCAGTGAGTCAAACACTTTTTTTTTTGCCAAGAGATGGGGGAGGGACCGAGATAAGCAAATAGCATATTAAAACAGAAGACCAAAATTATTCACTGTCAGGAGTAAGGGTGTCTCTTCAATTACCAGAACGATGACTATAATCAACTGATAAACACCTGATGCCTTCCAGGAATTCTGATCATAGAGCTGAAACTAATTTTTTTGCAATATTGTTTCTGTCATCTATCATAACAAAAGACCGGGTTATCAGCAAAACAACAGAGTAAGGAGACAAGGACTGACCAGGTCCAGGTAAAGAGAAAAATTGCTGTTCATACGCTGTAGACACCGCAATGACAGAGAGATAACTTGCAAATCTCAAAGGTAACCAGTGTTTGATCCCTGGAGACTACATAAGGTGAGTAAAATAATTCCCAAAAGGATTTCTCTATTGTTCACTGAGCCAGTAGCTTTCATTAACAGCTTTGAGAGAGTGACTTGAGGTGGCAAGGGCAAGGAAAATGTTTGAAGCACAGGATATGGGTCACAGTGATGAGAGTAGTTAAGAGCTCTCATCAAATCGATCTTCTCACCAGACGCAGAGGATGCTAATCCCAAACCTTTCTACCCCAAGTTGTTGCAAAACAATACTTCTTTAAGGGAGATACAGGAGGAACGCTGAGTAGACCAAAAAAGGGATCATGTCCCCCAGACCAACAGCTGCAGAGCCCAGCATCATTTCTCCATAACCATTTCCCTCACCTGTCAAGAGCACGTGTGTCAGAAATCTTTTAGAATAGGGAAGATGTTCATTCTAAACGAACAGGCATGACATTGGTCTACGGAGGGGGCACAATCTAGTGGTATCTTAGCTGTAAGATCAGTAAATATGGATTAATATTTGGCTCCACAGTATGACTTAAACTTAGGAAAGGGCCTTAGCATAAAGTATGCCTTCTTCCTGTACTAATGCATAAATCTGGGAAAAAGGATGTAGAAGCAGCAGTGAAAAGCAGTATCATCTCCCAGCTCTAGTTTTTCTGTCACTTCATTTACCCCCACCCTGCCTTTCATTTTATTTTTTTTTTCTTAACATAATTTTCTTTTTGTTTGACAGAGTAACAATTAATAAACACAACCAGGAGCTGGTACACATAAATGAGGGAGTAAAAAAAATACTCAGCTTAAATAAAAAAGAAAATCATCATCATAATTGGTGTCCCTCCTTTCATCTTGAGCAGAGGTTAAGTTGGCAAAGAAGCTGAGCTAGATCCCAGAAACATGTCCACAGTAAGAGTTTCCAGGCAAGCTGCTGGACATGCCCATCTTTGCACTGCTGGCTGCCTTTGGTTTTGTGGAACAGTTTGAACAGGCAGATCTTGGGGACATGGGCTGAGAAGGGTCTAATCCTACCTCTGTAGACATCATGCCATGGTTTTGAGTCCTACCACCTTGATTTCTGCAGCAAGTGCTTAATCTGAAGTATGTGTTCTAGAGAAGTCTATAGTCTATATGTAAATTTTTCAATGATGGAGCATCCCATGGAGGAATGTACAAATTGTTCCTGTGATTAATTATCATAATTGCCCAAACTATGTGTCCTGTTTTAAGCAGAATTTATCTAGCTTCAACTTCCATCAATTTCTTCTATAGTTTTGGTTACTGCAGTGAGGAGCTCTTCTTCTTTAGTTTCTGTTTCCCATGTAAACACTAAATTAAAAGACTAACCAAGATGCTCGCTAATCTTGCCTTTCATAATCTAAATGGATTGACTGTATTGTTTCCCTGTGAAGGAGGTTACTTAATTCCTTAACCAGTTACATGTCACTTCTGAGGCTTCAGCAGTCCCATTTATTGACCTCTGCCTTGAACTGTGGGCACCAGAACTTCACATCACAATGTGGTGGCTGTCACACCACAGCCAAATCCTCAGCAACTGCAGTCTTTCCTACTGAACATCCTCCTGCTCATGCACACGTGTTTAGTAGCACAAAGCCAGAACTAATCCCCACACTCCTAAACCACAGTGAAAATGAAGACAATCAACAGCTCCTCAGTACTCACATCCCTAGACTTATATAAATAGGTGGGATTTTTTCATTTAATCAGTGCTATTTTGATTTCTCTGTGACTCAACTTAATTTCTCCAGAAGTAAATTACCTCCTTAAAAGTATGTGTATGTATATACACATACACACACACATGTATGTGCATACCTACCAAAAATACCACTGACATTTCCAAGAGGCAAGCAGGCACTCCCACAGTTCAGAGCAGACAAATATTTCAGTGTGAGCTCATCCAACTTCTAGCAGAGGGCAGCACTCATGTAACATCTTGGGAATGCTTTTTTCATCAGTTAGAGAGGAAGGAACCCATAAATAACATAAACCAAGCAAGACCTCATCACCTTATCTACACTTTTCTACAGCTGACACTGGAGCTGCCAGGAGTGCTGTAAGTGGGTTGGTTCTTCACTGTATTCAAGGGCTCTTGAGTCCTAACACACTTGTGGCAGTTGGGCTTTTTCTCAATATGCATTGCAAGTGCATTCACAAAAGAAAAACAACTGTCAAAAGTCACAGAGAAGCCTCTCTTTTTATGAAGTGTTATTCCCTGACCTAAATCAGTCTTTGCCTTTGAATCAGTTTATGTTACTCCCTATTTAGCAGATTGATTGCTGCTATGGCAACCGCACATCCTGCTGTACAGACATAAGTATTAGTCCTTGATACACTCCCTACGTAAATTCTCTCACCAAATGCGCTCTCTGCAAGTTCAGAATTAGAAAACATCTGGGGAATTAATTTGCTTTGACATGGCTGTTATCTAGGTTGTATTGTTTTGCAAAGATAAAATAAGGCTGAAGGTGTAAAGTAAAGTATATTCATCCCACTAACAGCAAGGTCTAGGAACAGTACAGGCAGTCAGCCTCCCCACATCAGTTTTTCTTTTGTAGGGGTAGCAAAATACCAGCCCAATGTCAAACCTGGAGCACAGTTCAGAGAGCTAAGGAAAGACACTTCTGTGGTTTTAAGAAGTTCCTTGGCAATTCATCTCTCAGATGGAAGAGGAGAAAATGGGATAGAAAGAATCAGACTTCTAACCATCTGTATGTGGCTGCTACCAGTTCGGACTGATATCTATGTAGAAAATCAGTGACATAGCCCAGAAGGGGCTGTATCACTCTTGGAAACATTTCATGCTCTTTATGAAGGTCGAATGACAGAGGTTTGTGGGTTTCTGGCAAAGAGCTATCAATGTTCATATCATTACAGTTAAATGGGAAGCATCTGGTGGGAATAGGTCATCTACAAAAACAAATCCTTGAGATATTCCCTTGCCAGGACCTTTGCTTTCAATCCACTGATTTCAATAGCACCCTGCATGACTGATACAAATGAATGCTCATGGGAGACAAAGAGCCCTTCCATGTTGATTTCATAGGAAATCCTTTCCTTTTCTCACTTTTTCACAAGGTCTGGACTGGCAGTCAGAATTTTATTGTCAGAGCAAACAAAAAAAAACATGTAGAATTTAAATGTGAACAAACTAAAAGAAGTGTCTGGACATTACCTTTTGGGCAGTACAGATTTTAAATGAAGAACAATGCATTTGGTATTTTTAAGCTTCCTTTGTCTATAGCTTTTAAGTGGGAAAGAGATACTTTTCTTTCTATTAAGCTACCAATGCTTGTGTGTAAGACCACTGAAACTGCCATTTTGTATTTATATTTACACAGATTTTCTACAAAGGTAGAAAGATACCATTTTCATCCTATTCTCAACTGTTCTGAAGAGTCACTCTTTTCTTGGGCATAAAAGTAAAAAAGCTTACTTTTCTGCACAGGATTTAAATATGTAGGTTTTTTTCTTGAGATGCAAGAAAACACACACACACACACACACACAAAAAAAAAAAAAAGTCCCTAAGTCAGTAAACAGAATGGATTGAAACCCCGGTAACAAAACATAAAAAAATATCTCCAAGGAAAACATTTCATCCTATCTTTTAAAAAATATTTTGTAGAAATTTCTTAAGCAAAAATAGGAGAATGTACTGACATTTGTACAATGGTTTAGTCATGGAAGAAGACAAGAGAAAGTGAGAAAGTCAAAGCTGACAGAGTCAAAGGCCATGGAACTGAGAGCCTCTAGTGAGAATCTAAGTGCACCTTGATCCATAGATATCCAAAAAAAGCTAGAATTCACATTTTTCATTTCTCCCTACCTCCTAAATAACATACAGCTCAAAAAGCAAAGCAAGACATAAACAGGGAGGGGAAGAAAGAGAAATAAGTTACTGATCTTCTCTGTTTTCAATAAAGAATCAGCATTCTCTAGACCAACTGCCGAATGGATCTCTTTGCAGGCATCATTAGAAGACCAGCAGACTGAAGGAATTTATTGTACGAATTTACTCTCTTCCAAAGGGAGTAAAAAGTAGTTACACATTGATCTGCAAAGATTATTGCATGGATTTCTTCCAGAATAATATAGAATAAATTGCTAACAGATCAAGTGCTGACAAATATATGAACTTCATGGCCTGGGCTGGGCAGTGGCTAGACATAGTCGATTCTCTGTCATCCTCACATGAAAGCATTTCAGCACCTGCCTGTTCTGTCTGAAGCAGTAGCTGCTAAAAAGTGGGCCATATATAGCATCTGCTCACATAATTTTCTTCTGTCACCGCATTTGTGACAAGCCTTGCACCCAGGCAGTAGACGGCCCATCTATGACATAAGCCTGCAAAATCACCATACTGCTGCAACACTCAGGCCAGTTGCAGCACATGTGACCATATGATTTTCACTCCACCCCAAAATACCTGAAATGGCTGGTCAGATAGACACTTCAGTCTAAAGGAGAGTCAGAGGTGGTGGGAGTCGAGGAGGTAAGACAGAAAGCTGTTTCAGTAACATTCATTCACCCCAGGTTACAGACAGGCATTAAGTGTTCAGCTTATAATTATAAAGTAATTCAAAATACCAAACAACAAAACCTTATTACTTGCTTCTAAGTAGAGTGCCCAGCAACAAAAAAAAAAAAAAAAAAGAAAGAAAGAAAGAAAGAAAGAAAACGTAGACAAGTTAATTTGGACATTGTACAGAGCAGAAAAGACTAATTCACCGCCCAGTTTCTTCTAGAAAACTCAATGTGTTCAGGACTTGGTAAAAGATATATCCATGCACTCGTAGGTTTTGTGAAATCTAGTGATTCTGCATTAAACCAAGATTGCAAGAGTTGAGTTTTTTGTCTATATCTTGCATTTCTATCCAGTGCAGCCACTTGACCTTGAAGAATTTGTGGCAGCACCTCTCGGGCATGTGAACCCATTGATCAGTTAAAAAACCATCCTCAAGAGCTGCAGGAGCATCTGTGTGTGTGCGCGCCATCTGTTTTATACCACATTGGTCATTCTTATAATCTCAACACTTGAGAAGCACTGACTTTCAGTGTTCTTGTTCTGGGGCATTTTTTGACATAACTACAAAAACCTCTTTGTATCATCTCTGTTGTACCTACACATCTCCCTATCACAGAGGAATTCAAATGCACTAACTTTTTGTAGGAACAGTCTTATTATGAACAATATGCCTGTAACTGCAATTACAGCTATAATCAATCTTACATTTATCATTTCTTTGCACAACCAAGCCCAGAACAAGTGTTGCAAGGGCAGATTAGTAAGCGACAAAGAAAACATTAGCTACAACAGTGCAGGGGACTTAAATACCTGAGGCAAACAAATGGCACACTGCCCTGTGCTAATTCATAGATCACTGCTCTGCTCCTTTATCATTTTTTCACAATTTTTTCTGCCTGTGTGAAATGTAAGGTTAGACTAGAAGTACTTCACACCTGCTACACATGAAAGTCTGGATCAATCAGCCTTCCATATATAATGCAGCCTCCAGTACAACGGAAACATTAACTTCAGCATTTTAACATCGGTATTTGTTGGGTTATCTGCTTCCACAATTGCATGTTCACAGCTTATACAAATTCACAGAAAAACAGCCACGCAGAACTCAAACTCATGTTGTGTAGTCATTCTATCACGTCATAATTAGCATTTCATCTCTGATACAGGTGGAAGTTCTGTACTCTAGAGGTGCAACATTTTTCTGTTGCACAAAGCTTAAAATATTGACCAGCAAATCTCCAGTGCCAGTTCTGCACACACTGTAGGGTATTCTGAGCTTCACTCTTCAATTGTCGATTTTAGGGAAATCCTTCAGAGGCAGGTGGCAGCAGAAGGTCACTGAAGAAAAATGTCATAAAAGAAACATCATCCAGCAAGATGTAGAGATTGCATGTATGGCTTTTTGGTTTTGTGGATATATGCTTACATCCACTTCAGCAGGAAGTTTACACAGGCACTGCGTAAACATTTGGCAGGACACAAGGGAGTGACATACTTTCTTCTAGGCCCAGATTCATAAAGACAAGAAAACCAGTTTGCAGACTTGGTGAGAAAACACATTAGCCAAGCTAGATCACAGGAAAATCAGCCACAGCTCCACCCTGTAACTTTTTATTTCCATTACAAAAAGCAAAGTAGGAGATGTCCTAAATGCCTTTCAGAGTTGTCATAAGCATGACAAAATAAGATACCACTATCCTCAACTCACATCTTGCCTGTCTTTTTCCAGTTCAGCAACCTGCTTGAAGATGTCATCCAGATCTCTTTTAAAGCAGGTATCCACTCAAAAGAAAATGGATAGAGAGTGCATACTTCCCACCCACTCAACATACAATCCCTTTTCTTACAAAACAGAATTGCAATTCTTTACGGTGGGAAGCTCAGGTTCTGTACGCAGTCGTACAGCCAGTAGAACTCTGGTGCAGAGCACCGAAACTTTCATACACTAACAGTGCAATACTACATTGCAGAAGTTTGTGATTTTACAAGATTTTCTTTCAAATCTGCAGGAAAACTAAAACCAGACCTTGGGACTATTAAGTCAGAACATCACCTACTTCAGAATATTTAATAATAAAAGAGTCAGCAGAATTTTTCATATTGACTAAAAGATGACAATGTACAATTTTGAAATGGAATCTACTGGAATTTTTTTTTCCAGAAACCTCCTGACTATTCATGTACTTCAAAGATACTGAATAAGGAAAAAATCTGCCAATTTACTACTTTCCCCTCATTGACTAGTAACAAGAGTATGATATGCAAAGTTCTTCAGATGAGAAAAGTTCACTCAAAAAACTTTTATGTTCCTCTATTTAGCTTATGCAATAAAGCATGAAAAGGCAAATAGTTGACTTTGCCTTACATTTTTGCTTACAGGGACATGGAAATTACACTGAACAAGCCTAAACTTTCAAGGCTCATCTAGATTTGGAAGTTATACTAGGATGTAAGTAGTTCTTCAGGGTTCTAATTGTGTCTTTCTACCAATAAGCAAAAAGCCCTAAAGATGGCATAATTATACTGAAATAAAAGAGTGATGTCACCAATTCTTATCTGCACTAGTAGATCTTCTTCAGTACAACAAATGTTTTCATATTGGTAGAACAAGATCTACCCGGGAACAGAGTGTTGTATTGTTCTTGTGGTTAACATCACTAGAAACCCAAGATACTTTATACAGCAGCTGTCTTTAAAGTATTAAACACATAAAAAGAACAGAAAAGTTTATTTGTAAATAACTGCATATTATTTTCTCAATAAATGTACTAGGAAATAAAGAATACAAATACAACTCAAAGCCAAAATATTTCAGAAAGATCCTGAATTTCACTTGATATTTGCACCTCCTAGATGAATTTTTGCTTCAACCAGAAACAGATTCTAGAGGATCTCTCTACTGGCTTTATTTCATGATACATAATATTCTTGGTGGTCAGAGACCAAATTATCTTTCAGTAATGATGCTATAAATCTAATGCAGCTCCACTGAGCACTGTGAGGTTAATCTGATATATACTAAGTGCTCAACCAGAATTTAACTCCCAGATCATGCATAAAAATGAGAAAAGTTTTTGAAGACCCTATTAACAAGTGAACTTGAAGATTTTGCCCTATTATCAAAGACAATGTTTGGAAACAAATGGTTCAGAGATCAGGATTTGACAAGCAGAAGGAAAAGCATTGCCATTTGCAGAAGGCAGCTGGAAATTACCTTAGAGGTAGATTTCTGCTTATTTCCTTCATGCATAAATTGTGTTCTACAAATGGACAAAGACAAGCTTACAAGACATGTTCTGCATTGTAAGAGTTGGCCTTTGCCCCATTGAAGCATTGCCCTGTTGTATGCTGTACCTGGGAGCCACTGTTTCCAGGTGTTGTGACACAGTGCCCTGGGGGAAGAGGGCAAGATCTCTTAATTGTGGGACAAGGTAGGCAGCACAGCTTCAGTAGCAAACAGTGGCAAATGGGTTGAGAAGATTGAGCTGCAACCTGTAAATTTTTTACCTAAATTCTGCAAGTTTAGTTGGACCAATTTAACCCATAATCCTAAGAAAGCTCAGTGGGGGCAATTTCCCAGCCCAGGATCATCTGAAGCTGGTTTAAAATCTGTGTTGTCAATTCTATCAGACAACTGATCGACTAATTTTTAGGACTGGAAACTGCAAATTAATCTTCCAGGTCAAACCACAGAAGATGGCTTGAGTCTTTCCTGTTTCCACAGAACAATCTTAGTTTGGTACACCTGTAGATCTTTCATTACGAAAACATGAGAGAACACAAAGCTACTACTTTTTTTGGTCAGTTCCCATTCTCACATTTGCTATCATTATATCTACACAGAAGAATCTACCCTTGTGTTCAAAATATCAATTATCAAGCTGGAAAGAAGTATTAAAATGTACATTGAATCTGTAAAGTTTCCATATATAGTAGATTACTTTGTTTTGTAAGATCCTCACCTATGTCTCTTTTATGACAGTGCCATTATTTTTGCAGAGATTTACTAGAGGAATACTGCTTGCATCACAGAGCACTTTTCATCCACCCATATCCTATCAATATAGTAATTACATATTCTATTCTAATATCAAATATTATTTTTTCTTTCAAAAAATGCTGTAGATTTATAATCAGATCATTGAGAAAAAAATGACACTGAGATAAAAGTAAGTACTATGGTTTTGAGATCTCAAGGAATAGGACAAAAAAGCTGCAACCATCCCAATCTGTTATTCCTAACAAAGGATCCTCAATCCCTTGCATAGCCAAGTAAATAAATATGTTTTCTTTTTAGTTTTGTTAGACAAAACACGTTTGTCCCAAGAAAGCAATGGCAGATCTCCTTGAAGACTTGCACTTTTCACTGGACATGTATGAAACTTCATTCTTCAACAGCAAACAATAAGTAATATTAAAAACAATCCTGAGATACGCATCACAGAATTACTAAAACTTCAGGGAAATAGCAATACAGCAAAGGTAGGGCATTAATTCAGACTGTCAGAATTAATCGACATTAAACTGACATCACAAAGATCACTAGATTGAAAAAGATGGAGGCAGCACCAAGATATCCTTCAGAATAGCTCTGCCCAGTGGCACATCCCATTCTGTATTAGGCAGAGTAGAGTTTACAGAAACATGATGTACAGTGAGCTCTCCTCCACTTTTCTATTTCTGTATCTGCATGTTTCACAGTCCTTCACTTCCAGAAATAAGTAGCAGAATTTGCACAAGAATAAACGTGTTTGCTCTGAATGAAGCAAAGCCTCCAGAAACATCATAATTTGTTCTGGTAATGGCTACCTGACTATTTTTCCCAGAAAGAATTAAGTAAAAATGAATATGACACTTTCAAGATGATCAGAATCAGAAAATACATTTTTTTTTCTCAAAATAAGCTGTCTTAAATACATTTTCCTTCAAAAAAAAAAAAAAAAGAGAGAGAGAGAGAGAGAATGCTCCTTAGTAAGTACACTTTTCACCAAGTCAAAATTGACAGAAATGTAGAGAGATAAAGGTAAGTTAATCCATTGAAAAATTCCAGGGCACAGAAGCTAAACGCTTCCATATGCTACAGAAAGAAAAGAGATGAGGATTAAGAAAACTAAAGACAAACGGATGCCCAAAAAGGTGAGTGAAACAACAATCTTGCAGTGATGAAAGAAACAGAACCAGTTTCATAAATGTGGTAAAGGGTACAAAGAGACTGCAACTGCGTCAAGTCATCAAGGTGTTGTAGAAAGACTACACAAACACACTATACTGCCTTTCCCCAAAACATCATATTTTAAATAATATAACCAGAAGAGTTCTGGAATGTTTCTCAGGTTCACACATTGACTTTGGTTCTAAAATGCACTTAATAATTTTCCTGTCTCCCAAATGGACAAAACAGAGAACCTCTGCGTAGGTTTGCTTTCAGTATCTTCCTGTTCCACCCCGTCTTGCATTGAGGTATCCTCTGTTTTAGTTTGGTGACTTATAATAACTATAGGGTATTGCGCTTCAGGAAATCTGAGATAAGATACGTAGTATGCATTTGAAAAGAAAGACTATAACTAGACATAATAGACAAAAATTCAATTATTGTTGACAAATTAATTGGGAAATTTCAAATTGCAAAAGAAATAGGGAGCTTTTAAGAATTCTCTAAGGAAGATTTGGCACTTTTTTCAGTAAAAATACACCAAGTTTTAGGACAAAGGTTTTGGTTCTTTTAAATGCATTTTAAAAATATTTCTATTGACCTGCTTTCTGGAAGAGAGCTGCCAGTTTATGTTCAGCTCCAATGCAATTAGTCATTGCTACCAAACATACTGATTTGGAGTAGAAGATTTTATTTACATAACTATATGACAAATGCATATTAAATATAGATAAACAATGACATCAATACAGTCTAAAGACACATGTTTTCAAATTAAGGGAAAATAAACATTCTTTTTATATAGGAGAACCTAACACAAATGATAACACATCGGTCTGCCATTAGTTAAAGAAATACTTATTCAAAGTTACAGGTGTAATTATTTAGCTGCTTCCAATAAACTGAACTTTGCCTTGTGTGTTGATTTACCTCCAATACTTTATACCAAGTACCTGATAACTTTCCACTACAAGAAGTCGACTTTTTAATGCTGAGAAGAGAAAAAAAATTGTAAGATAAGTTATTATTTCTGCTTTCTCTTGGAGTTAAAAATAGGATTGTTTTGTGTGTAATTGGTTGAAGGCAGTAGCAGTCACCTAGGCAGCCAAAGAAAAATCACAACACAGACAGAGTTTGCTAACGTACCAGTTCTCCCTGTTACACAGCTTCAGGTACAGAATCACAGCTAACGTAAATCAGCAGACTGCAAGCACTACAGGGATAAGGTACAGGATTTTAAAGTTGCACTTAAAACAACCACATAGTCCAGGCATTGTAAGTGCCAAGTTTGGTGCTTAATCATAAATATCATTCCAGTTTCAAGATCAAATACTAGCTGTTGGGGCATAGGTAGTATTTGCAGGGCTAAGACATCACCAACTAAAGTTATAGTCAGCTGATGCAACAAGAAAGATGTGACATCATGTCTGTGTAGGGATCTTGCTAGGTCAACAGCTTATTTTACCTCTCTAATGCCTCACAAAACTACCTTCTAACTGAAAAGTGGTGCATGACTAGCACAGCTAGAATACCATTAGATTTGTTAGGACTTCCTGAAAAAGATCAAAAAGTGTATTCAGTGGCATAAACCTTGATGAGCTACAGCATCCAAGCTATAAAGAACCAAACTTTTCTACCTGTCTAAATCTCAGTTCAGCAGGGTGTTACAGGACATATATTTGCAAAGATGAAAGTATTATTAATCATAACTTACAGGATGCTTGCTGGAGCATAACACATTCCTTCTCATCTTCATATTCAAAACCAAACAGCTCAGCAAGGCAGTTGCCACATCCCAGAGAGGACTAGACCAGTCTAGGTGGGTGTTGGTGGGCTCTCCACCATGTTGCTTAACTGGAGCCACCAATGCCCAACACCACCCCCTCTCACACCATGGCAATAGTTTGATATATCCAGACCAAAAAATATCAGTATGTAGAAGCGTCTCTGTTCCCAAGAATAGGGGACCCACAAAGTTCTGTCCCACACAGTTAGTTAGACATGCCTTTTGAAAGAACTCAATTCACTTGTACATAGTGGTGAGAGACCACTGGTAAACACACATCACTACAAGACTGTGGAATCTGCATCTGCAAATATAGGTATCCCTCAGCCAGGCCTGGGTAACAATGAAATATTAAATTTTTCATATCTTTGAAATACTAGCCTATCTACATGCATACAAAATTGACCTGTGTTACAGCAACTTAAAGCCAATGCAAATCTGATACAAAACCTGAAGCCAGGAAAATGACTTTTATGTGTTAAAAATATCTTTTATGCACATACAATCTAAAAGAAAAAAAAAGACAAACATAATGTTTATCCCTACTACAGGTCAACCACCATCTTTCCCAAGTTTACTAGCAGAGGTGGGGACCCTGCACCTTTTGAAAGGGACCCAGCAGGATTCCAAGATCTATCATAAAAAAGGAGGATATTAGAAAATGTTGACAAATGGAAACTGTTCAGTCCTCATGTTACTGAGACATCAAATATCAAAAAAAAAAACAAAACTGTTCAAAGAGTAAAATAAGATTAAAAAAAACCCCAAGAGGTCACACAAAGTGAGTTCAGGGACAGACCGGCCAGCAAAAGACGTAATGAAAATCTCATTTGCAGGGGGCTAACTGATGTAACAGGGCATATGATCAAAATTTCCTATTTTAATTAAAAAAAAAAAAAGCTGAAGATACAAAGAGCATATACACAACAGCAGAGAAAATGGAGCAGTAAAGGTAGGATATGTGACTTCTGTCTTTCTAAGAGAGATGTTAAGCTTGACAAAAGCAAGAATTTTTCATTCAATAAATAATTTTTTAAAGGATTAAAGAAAACATGCCAAGAGAATGCTGTTTATCTTCAGGTTTTCTGGTAGAAAGGAGTAGACTTTTTCTAGTACTCATGCAATCAGTAAGCTATACTTTAATGGACAACTGACCACAATTCCCAGCACTAAAATTTGTGATCCAAGCATTTGAAATTAAAACATGAGATTTTTTTTTTCCCCTCAAGCCTCAAACTTATAATTAAGGCTAATTTCCGCTCCCTCTTATTAGTTTCATTTCAGAAAGAACACCAGCCAACCAAACAGAGCAAAACCAGGTTTTGGTTTCATATGTTTCAAATAGACTCTTGGCTTACAGGACACAGACTCAATTTTTCCATTTACTACCTATACCATCAAAAAAGTGGCAAAAATTTGGGAACAGAAGGAAAAGAAACAAGGGTGGTAGAGAAGATGGTAGTAAGGGAACTGATCACCTTTCCATTGCAGAACAATACACTCAACTTAATCAGGTGGATAATAATATTTAGAAAATTAAATACATAATTTTTTATGTAAGTCCAAGAAATGTATGTAAATGACAATCTTAACTACTTTAAAACAATGCTGCAATGGAAAGCAATTACCTTGGCCTCAACAAGGGGTTGTAAGCCCAAAGATTACATTTGAAGTGAGACTTTTCATTTTCACTTTTTACAGCGAGAGG
>WHYT01017110.1:441760-497180 GCA_009806455.1 Tetrax tetrax
CCAGAAAGAATTTAGTAAAAATGAATATGACACTTTCAAGATGATCAGAATCAGAAAATACATTTTTTTTTCTCAAAATAAGCTGTCTTAAATACATTTTCCTTAAAAAAAAAAAAAAAAAGAGAGAGAGAGAGAGAGAATGCTCCTTAGTAAGTACACTTTTCACCAAGTCAAAATTGACAGAAATGTAGAGAGATAAAGGTAAGTTAATCCATTGAAAAATTCCAGGGCACAGAAGCTAAACGCTTCCATATGCTACAGAAAGAAAAGAGATGAGGATTAAGAAAACTAAAGACAAACGGATGCCCAAAAAGGTGAGTGAAACAACAATCTTGCAGTGATGAAAGAAACAGAACCAGTTTCATAAATGTGGTAAAGGGTACAAAGAGACTGCAACTGCGTCAAGTCATCAAGGTGTTGTAGAAAGACTACACAAACACACTATACTGCCTTTCCCCAAAACATCATATTTTAAATAATATAACCAGAAGAGTTCTGGAATGTTTCTCAGGTTCACACATTGACTTTGGTTCTAAAATGCACTTAATAATTTTCCTGTCTCCCAAATGGACAAAACAGAGAACCTCTGCGTAGGTTTGCTTTCAGTATCTTCCTGTTCCACCCCGTCTTGCATTGAGGTATCCTCTGTTTTAGTTTGGTGACTTATAATAGTTATTATTATAATAAGAATTTTTCATTCAATAAATAATTTTTTAAAGGATTAAAGAAAACATGCCAAGAGAATGCTGTTTATCTTCAGGTTTTCTGTTAGAAAGGAGTAGACTTTTTCTAGTACTCATGCAATCAGTAAGCCATACTTTAATGGACAACTGACCACAATTCCCAGCACTAAAATTTGTGATCCAAGCATTTGAAATTAAAACATGAGATTTTTTTTTTTCCCTCAAGCCTCAAACTTATAATTAAGGCTAATTTCCGCTCCCTCTTATTAGTTTCATTTCAGAAAGAACACCAGTCAACCAAACAGAGCAAAACCAGTTTTTGGTTTCATATGTTTCAAATAGACTCTTGGCTTACAGGACACAGACTCAATTTTTCCATTTACTACCTATACCATCAAAAAAGTGGCAAAAATTTGGAAACAGAAGGAAAAGAAACAAGGGTGGTAGAGAAGATGGTAGTAAGGGAACTGATCACCTTTCCATTGCAGAACAATACACTCAACTTAATCAGGTGGATAATAATATTTAGAAAATTAAATACATAATTTTTTATCTAAGTCCAAGAAATGTATGTAAATCACAATCTTAACTACTTTAAAACAATGCTGCAATGGAAAGCAATTACCTTGGCCTCAACAAGGGGTTGTAAGCCCAAAGATTACATTTGAAGTGAGACTTTTCATTTTCACTTTTTACAGCGAGAGGCAGCCAAGAATAGTTTTGGGGTGAAATGAGGATGGAAGATAAAATTACTGAATGTGATCTACGTACTGCTTTTACCAAATGTGCTGCAAAAACACTGCAAAAGCAAACAGTACTGTAGAGAAATGTAATCTCCAGATAATTTTCCATGCTCTGGGATTTCTTTCTATACAAATTGTGTTTGTTGTTGCCAAGTTGGGAACAAATAAGTAACCTACATGGGCAATTTTTTTTTGCATGAACAGAAAAACATTTGTACCTCTTAGATACCTTTTAGCTTGCAGAAAGGGACCACAAACACTAATGTAAGGTAGAATATGCTCAAATATAATCCTGGAATTCCAGAACATCTTAGCTAAGGTATTTTAATATGATAGAAAGCTCAGGTTCTGTATGTAGCAGCATCAAGGTGATGCACGAGTAGGAGGAACAAAAGAAAGCACATAAATAAATGAATGATGACACTGACCAGACCAGTAATTGGCATTCTGATGTCTTCCCCTTACCCTTCTCTCCAGCTCATTTGCTTGTACAGCACTCATGTCCCTTTGTATTTGGTTATCATTAACGTTCTCAGAGTTGTGTTTACTGGCATTAGTGTTTGTCCAAATGATTCATGCGTCATCAGTGCCCTTCTGCAGATTTAACAGCTTTAAATTATAGCATTCCTTGATTCTGTGGGACCGAGGCTTCCGGGATATGGAAATCGTGCAGCTAAAAGTGCATTCCACTTGCATTTATGTCCTTGAACTCATGCCCACTAAACTGGCAAATGATCACTCATTCACATCACCTTTTTGACCATAATATTTTGTTTAGTAAGATGATCAGAAGGAAAGCGGAGAAATAGAGACTATTACAAACTGTTAGAGGCTAACAAGTACATAGCTTTCTCCAAGTAGGAAAAAGCTGTCTTCCAATTTCTGCATAGGTGCTTTTCCTTGATTTGGTCTGAACTTTTGGTATACATGGCAAGCACAAGTAGAATCCTCAGTATTACAGTCCATTTCAGGACAACCTAAAACATTGCCTTGTGGTCTTCCTGTACCTGATTACATGTCTTGTTTAACCTTTTCTTTGCAGTAGTGTCCATGAACCAGGTTGGTGCTTTCTAAACAAAACTGCTGTCAGCACCAAGACAGGTGCCTTCATATAAGAAGAGGCTGGAAATAAACAGGACAACTTACTAAATCAACATTCAATGTTTTCCACTGCAACGCATCAGGCTATGTTGCCACTGGTGCGATTTTTCTAAGATAGCTGTCTCTCCCAAGCGTGAGTGTTCAAATACACACATTTTCTAGGGCACCTACCAGAATTTCAAGTAACAAAGCAAGCAGAAAATGGTTCAACATCAGTTCTCCTCTCTCAGAGTGCCTCTTTATTTAGCAGAGATCAATGTTCTATTACCAATTTTGGAAGCACATAAGAAAAAGGTTTCATCTTTGCTCCTTGTGCAGCCAAACACAAGGTTACCATCTCTTCCTACTTCACTTATGATGCTGAAAGCAGTTAGCCTAATAAACATCTCTTCCAGGCTCCTCCTACAGGTAAGACTGCTGGGACAGTTTGGCGTTTACAACTCTGCACTATCTAAAACAGCTCCCATATTCTCTGAAAGAGGTCTTCCCTGTTGGTGCCATGTGCCTCCTGGAAACTCTTCATCCATTTCAACAAGACAAAAGGTTAGACTTTTTAATGTCGCACTGGGTATTTTTGATGCCAATATTACAAACCACAACTTTTCTCCTATTTGCCATATTTTTGTACATTCTGATGATCTAGATTCTTTGCAGGAATAAGCTCATCTCCCTAAGCCCATAATTACATTACTCACTACTAAATTTGAGTTCACTTTTAGTGATAGTATTTCCAAAACCAAATTAATTTACTGGATCAGCTTAAACATTAAGCGTTTGCTTCCAGACTGAAGCACAGGCCTCATCTGCTCCAGTACTGTCCACTGTGTTGGGTTACATGAGCAAACAGGTGGGTGTTGTTGGGTCACATGGGTGTAAGGCTACTGGCGGGGACGGGATGCAGGTGTGAGGGAAGGGCTGCGGGCGGGGCCGTGGGTATGTAGGAGGGGCCATCCGCAGCGATTGGCGCGCTAAGCGTGGATAGGTCCTTGGGCACAGGGGGCGCGTGCGCAGCGGGCGTACAGGTATTTAACCTTTCATTTTGCAAGTGGAAGGGGAAGGCTTAGCTTGACGGTATCCGTGTGATGCGTTGCCTTCCCCGAAGCAGGGCTCCGGTGCATCCCGGGATGGATGGTCGGCTAGAGAGCTGACACGTTGTTCCCATTTTTCTTCTGATTACATTTGCTTATGTTGATACCATAGTGGTTTCAGCCAAGCATTACAAAATTGATATAATTCTTTCAAATTTTTCTTGCATCTTTTGTCAAATCATTTTAGGCTTAGCCTTCCCTTCCACGCAGAAAGGGCAAAACTCTTAATCTTTCATGGAGTTCAGGCATGAAAAAGGGTTCAGCTTTAGATAGAATCATAGAATGGTTAGGGTTGGAAGGGACCTTTAGAGGTCATCTAAGTCCAACCCCCTGCAAGGAGCAGGGACATCCCCAACCAGATCAGGTTGCTCAGAGCCTCATCCAACCTGGCCTTGAACGTTTCCAGGGTTGTGGCGTCCACCACCTCTCTGGGCAACCTGTCCCAGTGTTTCACCACACTCATTGTAAAATTTTTTTTCCTTTTGTCCAGTCTACATCTACCTCCTTCTATTTTAAAACCATTATCCCTCGTCTTATCTCAAGAGGCCCTGATAAAGAGTTTTTCCCTGTCTTTCTTATAAGCCCCTTTTTAGGTACTGGAAGGCCACTATAAGGTCTCCTCTCCAAACAACCCATGAGTACCTACTGCCAACGCTGTTTCCTCTCCTTCAGGAAATATCAGTATCTGCAGTCAGAAAACAATCCCAAAAACATATCCCAGGCAACATATAGTTTAGAAGGTGTGGTGGACAGATGAGTAGACATTTGCCTTAAACATTTCTTGGTGCAGAAGATGGGAGCTTTGCTGTGCAGACTTTTCAAGAGACTCATTTGTGTAGTAGGTGCTATAATCACAAGCAAGCCAATTTCTGGCCCTACAGAGCCGTATTGAAATGGTATTCTGTGGTTTTGATGCCTGTCAACAACTAACTGCGCATGTGCAGGGTGATCTTGCGGAGGGTCTTGTCTGATGCGATCTCCAAAATTGTCTCCCTGCAACCACCCAGGATACACTGAGCCTGCGCCAAACCAGACCACACTTACTCTTGCATGGCATCACGCCCACTATGCATAGGCATGAAGTTCCTTGGAACCGGGTGGAGATTTTGGGACTTGGACTGTACAAAAATGATACCATCAGAGGCTAGGGTGGGACCCCCACCACCTAGACACCCAGAGCAAGAAGGACTAAGGGGACACCAGTGGATCCATGGGTGGTGGTATCTTCTGTCTCTCTCTCCCCCCACCCCCTCCCCTGGCCCCTCTCTTTCTTTTAAGACTAGATCTAAAAAAAAGAAAGCGTAGCACAGGACTTGTTTATCCAGTGAAGTTACCCAGTTAAATATTTGCCATTGAGTTATTGTATCTAATCACATGCCTTGTATTTTTTATTTATAAATCATAAAACTGGTTGCCTGATGTTGTTTCATCTTAATTCAGTCCAAGGGAATCACATACTTGGTTGCTGGTCCCAAGGGGAGGGAGGTGGTCCTATACAGCTCCTTTTGGGTCACGACAGAAGGTAAGGGAATGCTGAACCTGTCTTCTCCTCTCACTTAACATCTTAGCTTCTGGTATTACTGTTTCTTCCGGTCCCAGGTTGGAAGACCATGGATAAGCTGACATGTTGTAAAGCTCCTCTGTATTCTCTGCTGTTTGACTGGCCAACGTAAAGACAGGAGATGCTATTTAGTGTTTCATAATTTGTCTGTTACTGAGCTACTGTGGGAAACAATAAAAAACTAAAAATCTAACCTTGAACTCTCAAAAACTGCTGTCCTTGAATCAGCTCAACAGAAGTATTTAATGACTTAGAACTGTATCACAATGTTCGTTAATATTAATTTTTTTTTCTATTTTTGTCTGCAGATTTCATTGTTTGAAAGAGCCATTACTGGAAAGGAATATGTTACAGTCTATGAAAACAAATTCAATTCCTCCTTCATCTCATACTACTTTTTTTTTTTTTTTTTTTTTTTTTAATAAGGAAGAATTGAAAAAGCAATTGCCTTAGACTGGGACAGCAGTTTTGTTGAGAAGCTAAGCACCGATACAGAGAAACTACTGGTTCATTGCTGGTATGTGGTTTCTGGGTCATTATCAGTAACAGTGTCAATATATCAAGCATATAACTGACCAAGATAATCACAGGGGATATTTTGCACAGGAAGTACCATTTCCCTTGCATTTCACACAGACAGCAATGCCTTTTAAATAAGGAAAACAGTACAGGCCACATATATAGGTAATGCTCCCAGACAAGAAAAATCTAAATTAAGTATAACAGTTTAATTCAAAAAAAAAAAAGAAAACTGGAGTAAAATATACATATAAACCCCACTGAATTAGATATATCTAAATTTTCCTATTATTAATTCTCAGATCAAGGAAATTTGGGTGCTAATGTGAGGGCTACTTTGCAGTATGTTGGTGTTTTGTATATCAGCATACAAAGATTACATGCCTGGACAGTAAATCCACAATTACAATTCTAAAACCATATAGAAGAGTTTACTTAAAATCAGGGAACAACATTTCTCTAACACTGTTTATGATCATGTGTGCCTCTGAGTACTGTGGGACTGATACTTACCAGGGCAAGCATAATGTGACAACGGAATTAAAAAACATATAAAGGATCTAGTAAAACTACAAGGATGCATTTCCCCACCATTATGAGCTAGATTTTGCAGCCTTTAAATTTATTTTTCAAATATATGCTGTATCCTACACACTTTTCATGGAAAGGAAGAATAATTTATTGTAGCAAGCACTACAGATTGAACCAGGCTATAAAACAGTTACAGCTCCAGACAGGGACTGAATTATTTGAACTTTGAAATATCAGGCAACAGCCTGGACTTGGCAATGTCTAGAAACCTGGAATCCCTGGGGCCTCGCGATTGCCACCACAGAACTCCAGGTTTTTGCAGCACAGGACATCTGAGCCTGCATTGAGGTGGCACAAGCTCAGTCTCAGTACTCAAATGCTCTGATGCTTTGAGATGTTGCTGAACTTAGGAGGAAGAATGAAACTGCAAGTTATCATTTCTCACATCTGAAATGTTCAAAGTCCAGTGAAACTGAACTCTGGGAAAGAAACACTATCAGAAGACACTTCTCTATTCCACAGGTGTTCTTCCTGCAAACCATGTCATTTCATAGAACTGTTAATGAAGCAGTCATTACATGTTTTTCTATTAAGGTTTCTTTTGCTTTTACAATGCAGTGTGCCACGAAACAAATAGAGAGAGCACTTCCAGTGGCACCCATGTTTATTCACCTCTGGAAGGCACCAACCTACATAACATTACTCAGTCAAAGTAGATCTTCACACCGAGAAAGTGTGAAGATTGCAAATTGAAGTACTCAAATTACAACCTCCTATTTATTCTGTAATTATACACAGTTGCCTCCAATGCCCTATTTTGATGTTGTTGTTGTTGTTAACAATATGGCTCAATATGCCTTTCCCTCACAAGGAAGCAAGGGTGCTGGGCTGATAGCAACCTTGGAAATTTCATTCCAGTTTCCAAATGCAAATTGGCTAAACTGATAAGACCTTTTTGCAGTTTGAGGAGCTGTGAAAACCTTGTGAACCTATATTCAAGCTAAGAATATTAACTTGACTTGAAAAATTGCATATCCCTATGCCTTATGACTACTTTTTTTCTGCCCTCTGCCTCATATGCCTGTCAAGGGTGTAAGAAGCAGATGTCCTTATCCGTGACTACATGGCATCCCAGATATCGAGAGTTAAATAAATGGAAGCTGGGCAAAGAATATCCCCACAGTTTCTGCAGAGATGAGAAAGGATGGGATTATTCCCTCCAAGCTTGGGACAAAAGGGACTGGATAACCAAGAAGCACTCACAGAGGAAGCAGCTCCTAGGGAAGAGAGAAACCAATGGACTTATTGTCCTAGCGAAAATTATCTTCATTTGGCTACACAGCCAAGATAAAAGAAATCCAACTGACTGAAACATATCTGGATGTGTTACAATTCAGAAACAGTCCACAAAGAAGACACAACACTCCTAAAGTCTCTGATCCCATCCCAAAGACTCTGCAGATGTGTGAGGAAATCAGCCGTGGAAAGTCAGTTTCTCTTAGCTCTCATCTCAAGTCACCTCTTTTGCCCAATTGAAATTAGAAGAAGTTTGTATGAAGCCATTAAAAACCTGATATGTTGCCTATTTCAACTTGCATGTGTCCCTGAACATCAAAATGTCCTCAAGGCTGCTGCAGTAAGAAACTATTTAAGCTAGTAGAGTATCTGGAAAGTTCAGCACTGACCCCAAGGCCCTAAGGGAGCCAACTATGAGACAGTAACAGACAGACATCTGCCAAAGAGGCTAAAATATAGTGATAATTGACTCCTAATCTCAGCCCAAGGAACGTTTAGAGTATAGATACGCAATTCAGATATCAACCAGAGAGCACCCTATAGGGTTGTTACCTAACTTACTCAGAATAAAAATGCTAGGCTATTTGAAATTACAGTCATGGCCTGTGCCTTACATGTAAGGGCATAGCATAATTTTTCTGAAGAGTTTGGAAAGGAAAACTAATTTAAAAAATCTAGTGTAGTTTACTGGAGGTAGAATTCTATTATCTGAATTTGGCATGGATGTGGGAATTAAATTTCTGCCCTTAAACACACAACTTTACAATCACAAATGCAATACGCAACTCTTAAAGAAAAGCTGCAGAAATTCTGGGAGACCCCAGCCCCTCCTGAGAGTGCACTCCCCTGCAGTGCTCCTCTTCCTCTTCACTCACAGGTTTTCCCCCAAGGAAATCCTTAGCTTCAGTTAGCTCCTGAAACTACTCACCTGAGACTACACAGCTGCTGAGCTCCCCTGATATTCACACTCTTCCACATTTTTATTCTTTTAGCTTCTTCATTTTACACATCAGCAACAGGAAGACAAAAAGATATTTTCTGCAGTTAAAAGTTGACAGTGTCTAATGCACATGAAAGCGGGAAAGTTTTACTCTAATCCCTAGGTTGCTGTCAAATGCATCCTTTGATTAAATATAACGAATGGAAGATACACACACTCAAATGTTAACAAAATGCTGCTTCTCCCACAGTCACCATCATCTAATAAAGGTTGTTTGATCTGTTTACAAAACAAATCTTATCATTTTACACTCATGGGTAGCATTTTAGTTGTAGGAAGCAATTTCATTCTAATTTAATGGCAAAGAGGCATGCCTAACTTAAATACCCATTATACCCACTGTCTGGCTTCAAGGAAATTGCATATTGTGAAGGAAGGTAGACACATCTGCACTTGTTAAACTGTTAATATTAATGTATTTAAACTTTATTTAGTGTACACAATTTTACCCATCCTCCCAGAACCCCTTAACTGATGCTAGATTTTAATCAATATTTTTAATATCTGTCACATAGGAAGTGGAACATGTAGCATTCCTGATCAAAAACATAATTACAGCCATCCTATAAATGTTAACTCCCAGCTCCCACTTATCATTAAAGAACCCTACACCAACTCAGTGTTTCTACCTTTAAATCCAGCTACTGTGCTCTGTTATTATATAATTATCTATTCAAGCTACATTTAATAATAAATTTCCTTGTAACTCTATAACTGGCGTTTCATCCTTAATTGCTTATTTAAAGCAGTAGTCACAGGCATGCATTGAGATAATGGCCTGCTTATACTAAATGCTATGTATACTGCAAGAGACATCAGAACATAAAGAATTTATAGACCGGATCACAGCCTTCTCTAAGGAGAGGATCAGGCACTATAGAGAAGCTATTATGATGGACAGTGGGATGTAAGAGAACAGAACGACCTTTGCTGTCTATATGTTCCTAGCAATTTCAGATAAGTAGCATTTTTCATCGCTGTACTATTACATACTCAGCAGAACACCTAACAGCAGTCTGCAAACTTCCTAATTCCCCTGGAAAGTAGCCTAATGCATAAAAACTCCAAAAGCTACATAACACCAGAGTCATAAAAGCCAGTCAAACTGGTATCAATAAAGGTCTCTGTTTGCTTAGTCAAATACCACTGTCTCAAACTAGGAAACGCCTCATGAAGAATACACTGCGTTGGTCTACAAGGCAGCTGTTTTACGCACATCAAAATAATAGTGGATTAAGTTAGTTAAACAGCTATTCAGGCTCCTTCACTTTTGCCATTAATACCTTAGCTCTATACACAGAAGCTGGTATTTATGATTAGGTTTTAAAATTGGCTTATCTGATAAAGTTTTATAACACTAGCCGTTAAAGATCAAAACATTTACCATCGTCTACCTTTTACTGATTTTTTTGGAGGCTACAAAGAGAGCAGAGGCTAATATTAAGAAGATATACTATTTTTAGAAAAGCAGTTCTCTCCTTTGACTTAGTTTTTGTCACTATACAGTCAAGGTAGGCTCTTAATTGGTTGCTTAAAGTTGGCCTCTGTAGACTGGCTGTCATTTCTACATGTAAAAAATACAATTTTCTTTGTCTCCTTGTAAGTTCTTCTTCATGCCCATAATGCAAGAATGGGTAATGCACCCTGGCCAGCTGCAGGCAGCCCAACATCCAGTTACCATAGACTTACTTTCAACTTCCTAACAGTCTGAAGAGCTGTTATTAGGAACACAGTTTCTTCAATATTTTTTCAAAAAAAAAAAACAACCCTGAAAATTCCTTCCTTAAAAATACCTCAAGTCAGGTAATTACAAGCAAGTGAAAGCGTCTCTGCATCTGTGTACACTGATTTAAAAGAACTTATTTTTTACTGCCTCTACAGGGCCTAAAAGAGTGACTTTGACTGTGGTAAAGTTGAAATTTTTACCTTCCTTGATAGAGCTGATAATAGGCTAAAAAATAAGAGACTTCAGCATAATGAGATTATTAAGGGCATATATATGCAGCACAATAAAATTGTGTAGAGATATGCAAGCTAGATTAAGGACAAATACCATACTTTAACACAGGCTCCTGTTCCTAGGTAATCACCTTCGCTGAGAAACTGGCAATTAGCATGGGTGTAATGCAGCCACATTGTTTCCATTAACAGTGCTCAGTCTACCTAAAGGTATAAGCTGGGATGTGTGCTATCTGAAATCAGAGACACGGTTTGCTCAGTACCGTTTTTTTACTTCTTTTGTAGTCAAATGTAATACACTAATTTACATAAAAAGTCAAATATAGTGTAGAACAACCCTATGTCACCCTGTAAAGTTTTTGCAACCTCCTCTAACCTTAATTTATCTCGTACCCTTTTATAGTATAGCTTGAATATTTGTTACTGACTTCAGAATGCCAAACACAGATTGATTTTGTTTCAAAGATGACCCACATTCTGCTTTTTAACAGCAAAATTTGCTCTTGCCTGGTAGTAGGTCCTGTTTCAAGCCCTCTCACTAGTGAATAAATAACATCTCAATGTTATTAAACAAACATCGTAATGATATTAAATAAATGCGCATTTTAAACCTACAAAATTAACCCCTGGGAAGTGACAGAGCTCCAACTACTTGTTCCCCCCCCAAAAAAAAAATTCAACAAGATGCAGCTTCCTTTTCTGCTGAGGTTGGCAGAATGAATTCTTATTTAAAAAGAAAATGTTATACTTCTAGTTAACACAGTTTATGTTAGTCTTCTATTAGAATCTTCTCCCCTTCCAATTTAATTTAGATAACTAAATGTTATATAACTAGATTAACTAGATATGAAATTTTGGTTCCTTTTATTTAAAAAAAAACCAACTTGTTTTTTTCCAATAGTGGCCTAGAAGTCTATCTTCAGGGACTTGAGTAATTTGTTCTTATACTTCTAATCACTGTCTTGCCTTTGCTAGGCTAAATTTACAAAATACTGTAAAGTTTACTGTCATTGAGCATGAAGAAAATTATTTCTTGCTGGCTTGATCAAGTGGGACCAGAGTACTTCATCACAGCCTCCAGAGAGATGAAAAGCAAAAGCTTGATGCTGCAGATCAAATACAAGCTATGCTTTTCATATTCTTCCTGATTTGTGAATTCTCACTGCACTTTTCACTCAACTTCAAAAACACATAAATAAAAAGGTCTTCAGACTGCTTAGGCATAGGCAAGGGACCGCACAGCAGGTTAACCCGCCCTGCCACTTCCTAGCTCTGCAGCTTTTTCTGGATAGCTCTGGCCTCAAACTCCCTCCTCATGTGCAACTGGGAGGTCACTCATGTAAGAGGTCAGCAACAACTTCTACACGCTCATGTGACTCCTAATGTTACTCACAGAGAATCTGATGAAAGTGGCACTGATTTTGTCCTAGCAAGTCTTAGAAAAAATCATGATAGAAAGGCATCCAAATAGAGTCAGGTGCTGCCTCATTACTCGGGAAGAAGAAAAGTTGTTTTCAGTTTTCCTGGTGTTTTAAAGGCACGTGGAGTCCAGCAGTACTTGAACTGCTACTCGCGTTTCCTTTCAAATCACTTCATCTGGAAGCAAAGGCGGTCTTAGCAGAGCCAGGGTCTGCTTGTCAGAGAGTGTGCTGCAGCCAGCTGAGGTCCACTCACATTGCCAAACACATGCAAGTGAGCAATTCCACTGACTTTCAGGCATCTTCATTAAAGAATGGAAAATGGCAGTAGTCTCTCGCTTTAAATATTCATTTGTGCTTATTCATTTTTTCTGTGCCGGACATCTTCTATGAAAACACAAGGAACTGGAAGAAGATTAAGCACTACTCTCTAATCAAGGTCCTGTGCCAATAAAAAAAAAAAAAAAAACAAAAACCAAACCTGCTTCTGAAGAAAATTTAGAATCCATCAGATCTGTAACTTATTTTTGCTGTTCATAGAACATTTGAAATTTCCTGAGTTTTTGTGTATTCAATACAGCCTAAGAATGCATTTTCAGCGTGTCTTTCTGGAAGCCCATAAAGGGCCACAACGACTATTGGATTAGCAAGTTGCTATTCTTTTATATTTAGACAAAATAATGTGAGTAGAAGCAGCACTGTCTCACATGCTGAGCAGGAATTCTACCAGCACACTGAGAAAGATCAAGAGGGAACTTTTAGTTTTTAATTTTAAATTTAAATCACATGATATAGGCAAAATAAAGTAACAACAGATCTAGCTATTTTTAAAAGTAACTGTGGTCATTCACCTGGACGTAATGATCTATGCTGTACTATGCAGCACTACCAGAAAATGCACCACTTATGATGTATAATTGAAACTATGCTTACAACTGTACCCTCCAAATAAATTTTCCAAGTTGGTCTATCTAGCAATCCCCTTATGCTACAAGTAAAGATTACAGTGAATGCTTAAACAGCATTTGTCGATAATGGCTTGGGGAAAGCCATTAAAAGAAAAGCACTATCAGAAGTTTTGTGCTTGATGCTGAAGGTCCCAAACGTACACAGGGTTAAAGCTATCAACTTTGATTACTGAAATCAAAATAATTACAAAAAGTGTAATTACCTGTGTCATAGTTTAGCCCTGCTTGGGACCAAGCTACACAGCCTCTCACTCACTCCCCCCACCCTCTGAGGGAATAGGGGAGAGATAATACAACAAAAAGCTCGAGGTTTGAGATAAAGACAGGGAGAGATCATTCAGTTTACTGTTATGGGCAAAACAGACTCGACTTGGGGAAAACTATTTATTTATTATTATTAATAAAGTCAAAGCAGGACAATGAGAAAGAGAACAAAACAACATCCCCTGACACCTCCCTCTTCCCAGGCTTAACTTCATGTCTATTTTCTCTACCTCTATCCCCCTGTATCTCCAACACTATTTGGCTTCCTAAATTCATTTGCCTTTGTTAAAGAAAATCTATATTAAATTAATTTTCTTGCCCCTGCATGTTTCCTGTATTCTCTTTAGTTTGAGAACTGCTCATATAAACCTTCTGACTTTGTGCAAGCCCAGTAATGCCATTTTCCAGGTGCAGTAGAGGCAGAAGACAATCATCCCCAAGGGACAGTGCCCTGACAACTACAATACCACTTGACAAAATGCAGTGCTCTTCATAATGTAGCCAGATGGCTGTGCTGAATACCTGGTGACAAACAACTAAAATATCCGTGCCCTCAGTTAGTCAGTTAGTGATAAAGTCATTGAAACTTTAGAATAGAAAAAAAATTGTCCATGCAAACAATTGATTAATATGAGTATGGTTTCAGTTTGTGGTCTTCAGAATCCTGGAGGTTTCATAGTAGATTTTTAAGGGTGTCAAATGAGAGATTATTTAGAAAAATGAGTTTCCATATGCTATGTAGCAATCCATCTTCTGAAGCATTCACACTTTCCTTTTTAAATTATCAAATAATTGAAAACCACTGGCTAGATAAATCCACTGCTTTTTACATATTTCATACTACACTATATTTAGCTAGTTACATTTCTGTCACAGAAAAACCATGGACAACATCCAATAAATTTTTATAATTTCATATCAATTAAAATGCATCATTGACCCTGATGAAGAATTATCAGGTCATAGAGCTAACATATTGTTAAATTTTATGTTAATCAGATTATTGCGAACTATAAATATTCACAGCAAAAGTGAGACAGTTTTCATGCGTAGTCACAGGTACAAAGAGACTAAATTTGTGAATCTGTATGAACATTGTTAACACCAACATTACTGGCAGCTCTCTGAAAACAGAGATTTGACAAAATTATCTTTACAAGATTGTTCACAACACTTACATAAGGTTCTTTTATCCCAACCATTCCTGCTTTGACCATAACTTCAGTCCATATATATGGCTATACCACAAAACATACCACCTGCATATTTGTTGCACTACACTATTCCCCTCCCTTGAGATCTCCACGAATTATCAAAATAGTAACTTATGCTCTGAGTCTAAAAGACTAAATATCAGGTGTTGTAGTTCAGCCCTGCTGGGGACCAGACTACACAGTCTCTCTCTCCCCGCACCCTCTGAGGGAATAGGGAGAGATAATATAAAAAAAAAGGCTTGAGGTTCGAGATAAGGACAGGGAGAAATCCTTAAAGTTACCAGTACAGGCAAAACAGACTCCACTTGGGGAAAACTATTTGTTTACTATTAAAACCAAAGCAGGATAATAAGAAAAAGAATAAGATAACTTCCCCCCACTCCTCCCTCTTCCTGGGCGTAACATTATTTCTACCTCTTTCCCCCCATGAGCGGCACAGGAGGGAGTAGGGAATGGGAGTTATGGTCAGTCCATCACTTGTCGCTTTACACCACTCCTTCCTCTTCAGGGGAAGAACTCCTCGCATTCCTCGTCTGCTCCATTGTGCGGTCCCTCCCACAGGCTACAGTCCTTTGTGAACTCCTGCGGCGCAGGGTCCTTTCCATGGAGTGCAGTCCCTCAGGAACTGGCTGCCCCAGTGTAGTCCCTCCAGGGGCCACAGCCCCCTTCAGGCACCCGCCTGCCCCGGCGTGGGGCCCTCCCCGGGCTGCAGGGGGATCCCTGCTCCTGCGGGGCCTCCATGGGCTGCAGGGGCACAGCCGGCCTCACCAGGGGCTGCACCTCGGGCTGCAGGGGAATCTCTGCCGGGAGCAGCAGCACTGCTCCCCCTCCTGCTGCACTGACCTTGGCCTCTGCAGCCGCTCCTCTCACAAGAAATTCTTCACAACGGGCTCAGGCAGACGCCTCTCAGGTTCTCTCACATCTCCTCTCCTCTCCACCTCTTGCAGCCGGGCCGGGCTGAGTTGGGCCCAGTCGGCCGCCCGGCGGGAGGCCAGAGGGTGAGGGCTGCAAGGCCGACATGGCTCACACCTCCCCCTCTCTGCCCACTTCTTCTGCTTTTTCACTCTTTTTTAAAGATTATTTTTCCCCTTTTAAAATACATTATCACAGAGGCATGATAAAGGGGAAAAAGGGACAAAGGGAAAAGAACTTCTAGTTGTTCTTACAGAAGCTGCCACCATAGCACCCCCCACACTAAATAAAACCAGGACATTAGGCTACGTGGGAATTAACTTCACAGAGTATTCTGTTGTTATCTGTCTTTGGACAGGGAAGAGTTATGAATGTTGTCTATCTGGACTTCTGCACGGCCTTTGACATGGTTTCCCACAACATCCTTCTCTCTAAATTGGAAACACATGGATTTGATAGGCGGAATGTTTGGTGGATAAGGAATTGGCACCTAAAAAGGGCCTAATAAGAAGACGGGGAAAAACTCGTTATCAGAGCCTCTTGTGATAGGATGAGGGATAACAGTTGTAAAATAGAAGGAGGTAGATTTAGACTAGACATAAGGAAAGATTTTTTTACAATGAGGGTGGTGGAACACTGGCACAGGTTGTCCACAGAGCTGGTGGATGCCGCATCCCTGGAAACGTTCAAGGCCAGGTTGGACAGGGGTCTGAGCAACCTGATCCAGTTGAAGGTGTCCCTCTCCATAGCCGGGGGGTTGGACTAGATGATCTTTAAAGGTCCCTTGCAACCCAAACAGTTCTATGATTTTGACAGTTATGGCTTTGACAATGAATCTGACTTGAACATCTTTATTAAACAAGACAGCTTCAGAAAAGCATCAAAGAACTAATGGGAGACAGGAAATGGAAAATCTCAGTCTAGATGTGGCTCAAAGCTGGAGTCATCTATTGTATAAGCCTCAGCATTAACTATCTTTCTTAGATATACTTTATGTATCATACACGAGCAAGCTTCCCCTTTACGAACTGCTTGGTAATCTTTATGAGGCAGAAAATCTTTCACCATTAATTTGCAGCTACAACATATCAGTTAAAAACAAATCAGAGTATAAATTCAGTAAACCATAAACACTTATAAATAAAGCTGAAGGTCGAAAAGTTTATATGCAAATAAGAGGAAATGCTAATTGCTCCCTTTAAAAAAGAAGCTATTTCCTACAGGTACTGATCTCCAGGTTTTATTGCTTCCTTAATTCTACTCTTGGTATGTTACAGGCTGCAGAAACAGCATCTAATTTATTCTAAGGTGCACACAGCTCAGGCTGAGCCCAGGCTAGACTTGTTGTGGGAACACAGGTACTGTAAAAGGTAGAAATGGTGATCCATGGACAAATAATGCGAGTAAGATTGTAGGGCATGATGCTTTACTTCGCATTTCAAACAGGTTGTTCTTCCTCAAATTTTTAAAGTTGTGGCTGAAAAAGTACTTAAAAGACTTCCCAAACACCAAAACCAGAATTTATCCACAATGTAATTAATCAGAGATAGGTCCAAAGACCTCACATTGAGAACCATAGCCTTTAAGCAACACTCCTCTCTGCTAGTTTGGGAGGCTGTTTCACAAGACTGCTGTCTGATGTCTATACTTAACACGTATCATAAATAGTTGTGTTATATAATTCTGCTTTCAGGTAGCTGTGGGAAGCTCACTCCTTTTCTTTTTTAGGATACAAATCTATAGCAGGTCATAGAGCTCTTATCTGTCTTAGACATAAAAGTCTTAAGTTTGGAAGTTCTGCCAGTCCTTTGAACCAAAGCTAGCCAAAAATGGGGGCTCTTGCAGAATGTTCCCATTAAATCTAGAGACCGATGGGGACAATGCCTTTTGATAGAGATCTGCTTTGCCACAAAAGCAGCAATATGTCCTAATTTCCAGAACGTAGCAGGAAGCTGAATTTGGGCTAGAAAGCCCTGCTTAAGCAAGACCTTGTAACAAAGAAACTTAGCTCTTTCAGGGCAAGGCTGTCTTCTGTGTCTGATGGTAAATTCTCTCAGTTGTGCTGATCCTTTCTACCCTGTGTTCATAAATTAAGCCTTTGAAAAATACTAAAGGCTAGCCAAACTTCTCTTCCAACTGTACCTTGTGTATTTCTGCAGGATGGCAGTGAAAAGTTGGAGCTGATAGTTTCCATAACCAGAACTGACCTATTTTCTACAACTATTTGAAGATGAGACGTAGCTATCACCATCTCTTAACTATACCCTACCAATCTGACAATAGTGCAAGTGTCCTCTATTCTAGTAATTCAATGGCACCTGATTTTATGAGGGTTTTTTGAAGTTCAGCTCCACAATGCATAATTTAAATGTCATTTTCTCTGTTGCTTTTAAAATAGGAATTTCTATCTCGTCCAGCTCTTTTCAGTTGCATGAAACATTCTACCATTTGAAACCAGAGTGCTTTAGCACTAAGGAAGCCTCAAAACCAGAGCTGGAGGAAATAAACAAGGTGTTCTTTATGAAAAAAAAAACAACCAAATTTTCACTTAGCAAAGATACGGCAACATAAAGCACTTCGTGCTTTCAAAAGGAACTACAGGCACTTTCTTAGCAAAACACAGATATAAGACTCAAAGCAACTGCGAACATTTGTTGTGAATTTTAAGATGTAATAACCTGCATGTTCCAGCAGAAGTTGAATATTGTATCTCCCTTCAACATGCACATAAACAGAGATACCAAGTAAGCATCTGAAACAGGAAAACCTGTAAACCTTTAAAGAAATAAATTTCAAGCTGATTGTCACATGTTTAAGCCAACAAAGAAGAAGAGGGAGCATTCACTGTTACCTGCCAGTCCATCATCTACCAAACTAGCTCAGTCTCCCTCTCTTCTATTGAAAACATACAAAATGTCCTCTTGTCACCCTAAACTTACATACAGTACAACTGTTTCCTCAGATTCTAGGCATTAAACAAATTATTTGAAAACAAATAAGCTCAACATTTCTTTCAAGTGTCACACATGTAATTGTTATCAAATCATCCTACTAAGAGCAGTGAGTTGTCCAGCATATATGACTGTCATTCTCTCTTCAAAGGGATGGTAACAGACTAAAGAAAAAACACATATACACATAAGAGACCTTTAAACCTGTCAGGACAACAGAGAACAAGCCATTTCAGCTTCTTGATTGTTGTTATTGATTCAAATTTGAGACAACATCCACAGTGGAAAACACCAGCAATTGAAAAAGAATTGCTGTACTTGTAAATAAAATTCATTCCATTTAAGAGCTCCGTTGCCTACAGGTTCTACAAAACTCAGAAATTTTTTTTTTTAGCAGTTTCCTTTGAATCCAGACTTTTCAACAGCCTGTGTAATGGTTTATAACAAAAGTGGAATAAAAAAACCCAGCAAGTTCCTACACCCTTTTGTTATAAAATATCTGTTGTCCCTTCTCTATCTCCCCACACCCCAGCTCTAAAGAAGCAAGAAGCATCCTACTGCTTTCCGCTACAGTAAGTCATCGGCTGCAACTCTGCTGTAAGCTGATTTTTCCATTCTAGACCATGCACCAACTCCTCCTGTAAAAGTTTGATGGTGGCATGGGAGACTGACTACGTCAAGGAAAGGATTAGCTGTGCAGAGAAGATTTGGAGGCATGCCACAGGGGCTGCAGAAGGGAGTGCTGGAACACAAGTTGAGGGCAGTTTTCTGTAGCAAAACCTCCTTTTGGGGCTCATTCCCTACACAAGCAGAACTGCTGTGCAAAGTGTGTTGAAACCTAGATTAGTATTAGCAAAATAACTAGAGTAAAATTTATTTAAATAATTAAATGAAATTGTTGAAAGAAGCTTTTTAGTTGCTTGTGGAAGAAGAATTAACTTAAGATATTTAAATTACAATTCTGTAATTGACATGTGTATTTTTTAAAAAGAGTATAATCTTGTTGATGTCAGTATGTAGACTTATGCCAAAAAAAAAAGCTTACAATTGGCACTTTCCACACAATATTTTAATGGCAAGCTTTGATATCCATGTTAAATTGCCAGTAACCAGCAGTTTTCTGCAAGACAAAAGCCTTTTCCACACAATTATCCCTCTTCTCACATAATTTCTAGGTCTTTCCTCCATAACACATGGTGTGGAGCAGCACAGTCCCCTTTCTGACTGTGAAGATCCCTTTCCTGAATCAGAGTTAGCGGTGCGGTGCAGCGCAGACCCTTTCTGAGCACCTAAACAGATGAGGTGGCACACACACTAGGCTCCCAGCTAACTGATTGCAAACGTGCTGCCTTAAAGCACCATGCACATGGAAATCAGATGCTTACAGGCAATATCAGTTTGATGACAACCATGCCAAGATAGTACAAATGCAGTAACAAACAAGTGTATGTTACTGCATGCAGTAACAACCTGAAAGAGGCACAGGAGGGTCAAAGGAAAGACTGGGAGCAGACTACACGGGCAGTTTCCATGTCCGAATATAGGCCCATGTTACAAAGCATGCAAAAACTAACGACGCAGTGGGCTGCAAAAGCCTTTCAACCAGTAGCACTGCTGTAATTTTTCCAGCTACAATTCACTGCTGTGGAAGCTACGACAAACCTAGAAGTGGTAGCTTGTGGCATCAGAGACTGCGATGACACACTATCCACAGCGTGCGTGGCGGCAATGAAGTGCTCAGCTTATCTGGGCAGATAAAAATGAGTCTTGGATGGTTACAAATGCCTCTGACTCTGAGGACCAGGTTAAAAAAAGAGATGATTTTACTGATACTTCATGGAAGCACAGGAACATATATGTTAGAAGCGACCTCTGAAAATCACCTAGTTCAACACTCTGCTCAAACCAGGTTCATCTAGATCAGGTTCCTCAGGAACTTATGCAGTTGAGGTTTGAACATCTCAGAAAAACTTAACTCAGCATCTGTCTCTAAGCCTATCAGTCCCACCCAACTTTCCACCTACTTTCACATTCACTTACCTCATCAATTTGGTGAGAAAACTATGGAAGACTGTGACAAGGGTTTTGCTAAAGTTCAGGTATACAACACCCACTGCATCAAAAGTGCTGGTCACCTCATCACAGGAGAAGTTGGGTACACAGGCTGCACAGGGTTTGCCGTTGGTAAACCTCTGCAGGCAGCTCACAGTCACTTCCTCCTCCTTCCTGTGGCTTGAAGTGGTTTCTGGGAGGATTTGCTCCATGGCTTTCCCTGGGGCACAGAGGGGCTGAGACCAGCTTGTTGTCACCTGAGATCCTCTCCTCTGCCTTCTTGAAGATGGGCAGAACTTCTGCCTTTTCCCCCCTCATCAGGAACCTCCCCGGTGCCATGACCTTTCAAAGACAGTACAGAGCTGGTTCCAGCGACATGAGCCAGCTCTCACAGCCCTCCTGGGCGAACTCAAGGTGCCACAGACTTGTCTGTGTCCCAGTGGGTGAAATGCTCCCTAACTCCATCACCTTTTCCTGTGGGTAGCACAATTCTCCTAGACTCTGCTAGGGGGCTCAGGGACCCAAGGGCAGGCCTTATTAGAGAAAACAAAAAAAGCCAACACCACAGAAAAAACAGTTGAGTGCTTTGACTTTTTCACTTTCTTTGTCAAGAGGTTTCCTGCCCTCACAGAGCAGAAGGGATACATTTTCCCTAGCCTTTCCTTTTACTGTTGGTGTACACCAGGAAAGCTCCTCTGTGCCCTTCATTGCCTCACCAGTTTCAGCTGCAGCTGTGTTGACTGTCCTCACCTCACCCTCCACACTCAGGCAATGGGTACCCTCCTTCTGGCTACTTCTTGTTTCCAGCTTGTCTTGTGTTTCCTTTATGCATTTGTGACTCCCCCCAGTCTTGCAGCGCTCTGGACACCTCTGTTCTGCCCATGGAACCTTCAGTTGCCTGAGGTTATGGGAAACCTCCCTACTATGAAGGTCTCTTAACAAAATCAGAAAGCCTCTTTCCAAAGATGTTCCTGCCCCACATGGTCAGATGTATCTCATCTCTGTCAAGCAGTCTTCATCTTTTGAGGAGGGTCCCCAACAAACTATGTTCATTCATATGGTCATGCATGACTGTATTTTAATGGCCATAAGAACTTTAAGGTTAAGGGATATGATTTCTGTTTCAAACTGATGCGCAAACATATGGATTCTTAAAATCCTTTCACCAGGCTTACTACTCAGGCAGGAAGAAACTCCAATTCCACCCAAGCTGAAAATTAAGTCCGCAAAATATAGAAAGATATAAGTAGTATAAATACCACATATGAACACACACAACCACTCAACTTGCACGTTGTCTTCCTGATTGATTATAGACTGACTGACACTGCAATTAGTTTTAGCAGCAGAAGTATAAACCATACAAATTGATTCAACATATTTCTACAGTCTAGGAAAATCATGTAATCATACAAGAAGCTATTGTGTATCGAAGAGCTAAAAGGCATATATACAGGAATTTTGTTCTAGGCTTCAAATCTGAGACTGGTCTGCCATTGCCTGTTTCTTGCACACTGCTCTACAGTGCTTCACAAAGTTGCTTGCAGCCCACCTAAACACGGCTTCCAGAATATTTTATAAAGTACTGCAATGACAGCAATTTTAAGACACTGACAGTACTCTTGATGTCTCCTGTTCTGTTCTTGTGATAGGATTTTAGCATTTCACAATCAGGATGCAATAGGAAGCACTTTTTTCTCTCCTTCACAAATAGAAATTTTGTTAATCCTTCTGGTTCACAGATGCTTTTTGATTACAGACTATGAGACGCAATGACCCAAACATTACTTTTTTTTTTTTTTTTCAAATTTCTGCCAGACAGCTTTGATTATTCACAGCTTTATATCACAACTGCTGCCTCTTCCATAGCCTACTGTAACAACAGAAGTTGGAAAAGATGATTTAAATATCTTACACAATGCAAAATGCCATCCCATATTTTCCTCAAGAACACAGTACAAATAATCTCGAGAGCACCGAGAAGACAAGACTGATTGCATAAATGTCAGCAAAGGGAAATGATACAATGACTAAATGTTAAACTACTGCAAGATCTGCAATGACCTCCCTCCTCTTATTCAAGAGAAAATCCACACCACCTACACTTGAATGGTCTTTTAGTCAATATTGAGCTGGAGTCTCCTCTCAGTATATTCAATCCAAATACAGAATAAATACATCTTAGGTGTGAAGACTAAGTCTGTCTTCAACATCCAGTTATTCCTTCCAAGCTGGATAAAAACAGCTTGAAAGAATTTTAAAGAATTAAACTAATTGGATTGTTATTTACTTATTTTGGAGTAAAGTGCATCCATTTACATCCACTTTTAAGGGGAATATTTTGATATCCAGGTACTAGAAAAAGAGCATTACATGTGTTGGTGTATAAATAACTATAGTTGTGGCTAACAATAGAACTGCTTCTGCTGTTACAAAGCACAGCAAGGCAAGTAATGGAACCTGTGGGCTTCATGATTTGTGAATAAAAACCTCTAAGAGTTTCAAGTCCATTTGGAAACAGCACAGGAACAGAGCTTTGAAGATTTCTCACATCTAATCCTACCCCATCACTAACAGACACCATTACTCACTCCTTCATATATATTTCTAGTATGGACTCTTCATCAGTCTATGAATGCAGACTAAAAGCTGTCCATCTGCATGGAAATCTTCTACAAACAGCTTCTTTTACAAAAAAAAAAAAAAAAAAAAAAAAAAATCAAAGCGGCAGCTGAGACTTGGTAAGCATTTAAGGAAAGATACTGCAGCAAGAGCACAAACATGACCACTTTCCTGGAGATAAAATGCAAAAATACCATGCACTGCTAATTTACTAGTTTACCTCTCATATTTGCAGGGAACATTTACCCATTAAATTATAAGGATCAACAGCCTTACACCAACAAGGCAACTAAAATGTCACTGTGGAGAAATTTTCATCTGCAAACTTCCTCCCAATTTACATTCTTACAGTGAAGAAGTAGCAAATTGGTCTGTGAAGCAGAGCAATGGAGTAGACAGAAATGGTTTTAAATTGCCACTTTAAGCACAATTTGTCTTCTTGGATAGTTCTCAGCCATTTCAACGGCTAAAGCACTGGAAGAAAAAGATTTTAAAATGGTTTGTTTCCTTGCATGACCTTGAACAACTGTTTTCACCTCATCTGTGCCTCAGTTTCCCACCACACAGAGAAGACAGAATGAACAAAAGGTTATACAAGCCAAGATGAGACACTGAATGGAAAGTATTTCTTTAACCAAATGACAGCAGTCATATTCTGGTCTATGCCTTTTCTTAGTGTAGTCCCTGCCACCTTTAATGCTCAGCAAAATAAATAGCCTGCTTGGCTGCTTCTGTTGATAACGTGAGGCAGCTTGGCAAACACTGTTAGGGAAAGATATGAAATATCTGCACCTGAAGCCTGTTCCAGCAGTAATGTCGATTACCTCCTCAGAACCCCCCCAAGCTTAAAGCCAGATCTAGGTATAGAAGAGAGTATAGCAGTTAGTTTCTTCCTACACCTCCTATACCACCTACTGCTGGTGATTTACTGCCACTTAACAACTGCATATGCAATCTTTTCTGAAACAGCTTCTCCAGTCACCTGAATATGTACTATATTGTCTATTTGTTCTTAAGGAGAGGCTTTAAGTCAATGCAAAACAAGCAAGCACAGGACTAATTTCATCATATATGACTTTATACTGCTTTAAAACATTGACTTGAGCTACTAAGTTAGATGCTTGTCCTCCTAGCCCTGAAGGGTTAGCAAGCTTGCACTAATAGTGTAAGGGGGAAAAACAAAAATAAAATCAGCGAAAGTTGATCACACAGCTTGTTTTGCTTAGGCTGAACTGAGACTTTTAAATTCTAAATACTATTAAGACTCCCAGCACAGTTCAAACTTTGTTCTATATACACCACATGTATATAATTTCAGTGAATTTTATTACAAATTTTAGTTTCAAGAGCTTTAGAATCATAGAATAGAGTTGGAAGGGACCTTTAAAGGTCATCTACAATTTTAGCTCATCTTTAATTAATTTCTACTAACAAAGACACAAAAAGTTTCTAACAATATAGCTTGCATATATATTTCTTAAGGAACCTTTCAATTTCCCTCTATACAGGGTGTCCCAGCTGACAACAGGAAAAAAAAAAAACCAAAAACTATGATAATCTCATTGTTTCATTTTCTGTAAAGGCTGCATTGCTTGTAACACAGGAGTACATATGCAAACAAATCAGTTAAGTTTCACTTCAGATAAAAGTAAAGCATTTCTGTAGTCCTGTGCCCTAAATTCTGCTTTAACATAAGCTGATCAAAAGGGCCAAAAGTCATTTCACAAAATCTTGAAAAAAGAGCTGATGCCATCTCCTGTTCTCTTCCCTTTCCTATCTAAACGTAAATACAATTTATCTTGGTGTCACACATGGTCATTGTCATACACAGGAAATTAGCTTCCCTTGGAATTCATATTTGAGAGTCATCAGAAATGCAGGAGTTCAGAGACATCAGTAAATTACATCTCAAACTGTACAGAGATCAACATGGAATGTAGGAAGACAAAATGGCTCAAGTTTCTTGACCAAGTTGCAAACTATTTATAACATTTCAAAAGGCTTATTTCACTAACATGTGAAATAAATTTCAGTAATGGTTTAATTTAGAAAAGACAGCACCTGTTCCCCATCAAAAGCACTTATCTTTTTTTTCCTCCCCTAATGGGAATACTGAGTAAATGCTAAGGTGTGTGAAGCCCTTGTGCTGCCAGCAGCTCTCCATGGATGGAGCTGCTCCCCACAAGGTCCTCATGGGTCCTACCGCATGCATCCTAGACCCTCAAAACATGACTTCAGATGCCAATTATGGAGCACCATGAAAATTCAGCTTTTCTAGTTGACAGTTAAGAAAAAGACTGTGCCATTAACACTGGCATGTTTTCTTCGCTCCCACGCAGCTTGTCCAGGGAAGGAGTAGAAACCAGGCAACGTCACCATTTCTGGGGAGGAGCAATTCCTGAAATAGAAGCCAACAATTCCCACCTTAACATTACAAGTTTAATTTGCACAGGACAACCAGAAAAGCAGCAGAAAGCCACTGCAGACATGCTTAAGAACTACAGATCATGAGCAGGGTTATAAGCCTCTACATGGGTCATGGGCTGTGTCTCTAGGGTTCCAGCATAGAAAGTACAATACTTTTAAAATGTCAGATTCATTGTTTGGCTTTTTCTTTTTCTTATCATCCTTTAAAGTCATCCTTTCAGACATGTTCTTACACTAAAACAGACTTTCCATAGAGAAAGAAAGTAGGAGTATGAGCTTGGCTAAGGCATTAATTTATACATTTTCTTCTCTCTGTCACTCACTTTTTGTAGGTGAGACTTCAACAAATACTTGCAAGGTTTCTTGTTTTGACTGCACAAGAGAAAACAAAGCCCCTGGCAACAGAACTGCAATCGCTCCTTAAACACTGTGGTAAGAAAACTGGAACATAGCACATATCTCATGACTTTCTAAAAACCTTTATCTGGAGGGCACTGATAGTAGTTCATTTAAACAGATTCATATATTTCCTACATAAAGCGTTAATGTATATTCCATTTCAAGCCACTTAATGGCTGAAATAAACCAAAGCTTCAAAAAAGGCAGTATGATATTCACCAAAATGCCTTTTTTCTTTAAGCAGAAAGTGTAATGAATTTGCTTCTCAACAAATATTAAAATTTTATCTGAATTATATTAAATGTATCTAAATTGCTCTTTTATGGAAAGATTTTATTTTAAGACAAAAGCACCAGATTTGCTCTTTTCCTAAAATACTCACAATTGTTTCTTGAACCAAAACAAGCTTTTACTTCTGTATTATTTTAAGTATATCTTCTTCAAATATTGAAATAAAGTAACTTGTCATGTTTGGAAACATATTTCAGTAAATCTAAGTTTTTGGAAGTTGGCCTAGACACTCTAAGCTGCACAGACAGCCAGGGAAAATGCAGGAAGTGCTAAAATAATGACTGTTTTCTGACTAAATATATGTAAACCAGAGGATGCACAACATTACAGTGCTCTGATTTAGGAAAAGATGGCTAAGTTTTCTCAAATCAGTCAGGGTGTGAATTCCAGAGCTGTGCAATTTGTACCAGTCCACTGAGTAATTTAGTAATTTTTCCAGAAAACTAACTTGGCTTAAAGGCTGTTATCTGTGGGAATCTTTCTTGGTTCCTTGTGTTTTTATTGGTAAGATTAAACAATTAACAGAAAAGCCAAATCAGAAGTTTTCTGTACTAACCAGTGAAATTCATCATGACCTGCTTTTGGACAGTTGGATTCCCTTGACAGAAGGGCTGACAAGCCAAGAGTAATACTATGCTCTTTTATTAGCACAATGGCAGGCATAGGATAATACTTGTGAAAGTCAAGGATTTTGTCTCCAGAAATACCAACACTGGCTACACCTAATATTGCTAATAAAAAAATTATTATGCAGAGAAGTGGTGGCTTTTTTAGTCATTCTTATTCTTGGAGTAGCTTCACTGAGATTATCTGAAGAGTTTCAACAGATTCAAATGACACTTTACCCACCATATAGAGAAACCTTCCAAATTACTCCTGTAGAAAGTAATAAAAAAATTGGAGAACCTACAACACGAAACATAAGTACATAGGATTTCCTTCAGCCTTACCTCCGTATAGCAAAACCTCTTCTTTTTGAATTCATGGACTTCAGTTTAAGGGAGATTTTCAGACATGATTTATTGGTCTCGTTTACATATAAGTATGGGAGTAAGTATTCCTTCTCCCACTGCTCTACCCTCAACCATACACAGCAACTAATTATGTGAGAAGTAGATGACCTACCAGCATGCAAAACGGAGCACTGCCCAGAGAGGTGGTGGATGCCCCATCCCTGGAAACTTTCAAGGCCAGGCTGGATGGGGCTCTGAGCAAGCTGGTCTGGTTGGAGATGCCCCTGCTCCTTGCAGGGGGGTTGGACTAGCTGACCTTTGAAGGTCCCTTCCAACCCTAATCATTCTATGATTTCAGGACAGCAGAAGAAAGCTGTATTAGTAGACAGTACTATACTCTTGCATTACAGTGGTCAGATGTATTCCCTTAGCAATCAAATTTCTCATAATTTACTGCTAAAGTTTTGACAATAAATTATACAGTTGTTGATAAAGAAAACCTTTGGTGTTATGGATTTAAAGAGGTATTCAGTACAACTGCAAAAATTGTCTTCAAGTGCTTATGCAAAGGCAAACTTCTGCAGAAGACATAATAAGCATAGACATATTGAAGGAAAACAGACAGGACTGAATTTGCCTTTTAGAATAGTGTATGCTTCCCATCTCGAAACACCAGAGGTGCTCCCAATTTTCAGATACTGCTCGGTTATTTAGCTTTAACACAGCAAGGTCAGGACATTTGGTGACATGAAACTTCACATACAACATGTGCATACATCAGCTGTAAAAAATATTGCGGTTAGCGTGATTTTTGCAACAGCATGTGTGTGATATATTGGCTGTATTAAGAAACATCGGCTTTTTTTCCCACTGCAGGAGCAAGTCTGAATAATTTATGTGCTTTGCCCAGCTAGACAAGCATGTGAAAACCAGCACTTTGTACAGCTTATGTGCATGCCCATCAGCACACAGGCTGCTAGGGAGACAAGTGGCTACAGCCTCTGTGATACTTGTTAAACAGAGAACACCACTTTACCAGACTACATCCTTCTCGCACTATTCAGTTCCAGCTGGAAAAATCTTAACAATTCACACCAGAGTAACTTTGAATTATCTAAAAGATTGGAGATTCCATTTAAGAAACAAAACAGAAACCTCTTTCCTCCAACTGAGCCACTGGTGAAGGAGATCTGCTCTGCTCCAGCTCACAGCCCAACAAGGGACACCAGATGTCATACAGGAGATGCATCCCACCCAGGTCAGTCACCTGCCTGGCAGCCACAGTAAACATGGGGACTGCCCCAATTTGTGTCCAGCTGGCAAGCCAGAGACAATGTCTGTACAGATGTGGATGTTTGTGAAGTATTTAAGTGATGAAGCACACATTGCTAGGCACTCTAACAATGCCTATCACTGAGGAAAAGTGCTGACAGTCAGAATATCCCTCTCTGCATCTGCTCTATCATAGCAGAATAAAGCAAACTGGGGCTGCAGATCGGTCCCTCACTTCAGCCACAGCCTGTTTTCCTCGTTTAAACTGTGATTGTCTTTATGAGAGCGAAATTGACAGTTACAGTGATGAATAATGACAATGCCATTAATAGAGAGATTTAAGCAGGAGCCTATTAAACATAGGCCGTCATGGAGGCAGAGGCTATGATGCCAGTTTAACAAAATCTGACTGATGTATTAATGAGAGATTCATTAGCAAAATTAGATCTGCTGTTCAGCAAGGGCTGACGGTATCACCCTATTTGTGTTAGAAATGCACATGTTGGCACCCAGGATTTCTGGCAGAAGCCTGCTGAGGATAAATACTACCCCTTCCCTCCACAGCACAGTAGCTCTGATTTAAAAGTGCTACAGCAAGTGAAACTACTCAGCATTTGGCTGACAATTAGCAAATACTTTCTGCTTGTAGTGGGCCCCCCTGCAATGCATATGGTTAAGAAGAAAGCTTTAAGCATGAATGATAGACTCTGTGTCTGACTCTTGGGTGCCACTGCTACATCTGTTAGCAGCCCATTTGGCTAGTGTCCCCTTGTCAGATTTCTGAAATACCAACAAAGGAAACACAGATCCTTTGGGCAAATGAAGTAGAGGTGCAAACTGCAGTCACACCTCCCTGTCTCATTGCAGTATCACTTCTTGTCTTCATAAACAACACAGACTCGCTTGCCTACTCATGGCAAGTAGCCACAGTTCACGCTTGCAATAGGGATCAGTCACAACACATTACCGTTAGAGTTTCATGCCACACTGTAAGAGACAAGCTTCTGCACAGGAAGAAAAAGGAAGGATCTCAGCTTTGTTATGAATCTGGATTTGTTGCTATTCTTCTGAAAAGGTCCCCTTGCTCACCTCTACCATGACCAACAGTGGCCTGTGTGCGGCTGGGGGGAGAGAATGCATTGCTGTGAGAGGGGTCAAGTATCTCTGATAGTTTATTGTGGATTTTGCTATGATCCAAGGAAAGAAGCTATATTTACAGAAGGGGTAGATGCAGCTTCTGATAAATTAAACCTCCTGAGGGTAGATTAAAAAAAAAAAAAAAAAAAAAGAATACCACAGGAAAAAGAGCATTTGGACATAAGAGCTCAAGTCGACTTTGAAGTATGCACTGAAGGGTTCACAAAACACACACAATCTCCCTCCTTACTTTTCCCCTCACCCACTAAGGTCCCTGCAATTACAATTCTGGCTGCCATAAGACAAATTTTTATGAATCAGGAAAGTTAACAATGTAGTGCTACATAGATGCAAGGAATCTTGGAGGCCTGAACACTTAACTTTCATTGTATCGCAGTTACAAAAGCTTGAAAGTGTAAAATTGATGTCAGCAGGTCATATTTGAATTTTGTCTTGTAATGAGCACATTTACCACAGCGTTAAAGAAAATATTTAGCTTTAACAGGACAACACTCTACTATGGATTATATTTAATTTACATCTAGATTATAATGATTGCTTATAATGAATCTTCAATCATGTTTTCTTGGATAGATTTTCAAGTATACTATGTCAGTCCTCACTTTTTATTTATTTCTTACACAGAGAGAAAAATATTTCACAGCCACTAGCTGTCCCTACTCTAGAAATGTCTAATACAGAATATATAAAGCCAGATTAGCACTAGTGCTGTGTGACAGGGCTTATTCTTTGGAAAAATATCAGATGTAGTGTTATATGACATAAAATGCTTAATCAATAAAATTGTAGAATAATATGAGTTTTGAAAATTAAATATCAATAAAAGGTGATTCTTGCTAACTATAAAACTATAGTCGCATAGGTTAAATTTTATATGAAATCTATTTGTCCTTAGAGGGAACAGGGAGTCTTAAAACTGTTAAGAAAATACAACATCTAATTTGTTAGAATTTAGCCTAGCATGTCTGGGAGTTAAGCAGAGTGGCAGAACAAAGGTAGGCCTCAAACACCAGCTGTGAAGATAGGCCCTGAGCCATCACTTTGGAGCCAGAAAATCAAGGAGCAACATGACCTATTCTGAAGACTGTATATGGAGATTTTAAGAAGGGGTTCCACCAGCGACTTTGAGGAAGGGGCGCTCCGATGACCCCCAAGACCATCAGAAGGCCCTCGACTCAAAAGACTGAGCATGAGCAAGTGGGTGGGGAATATTATAATGATTACTAAGAAAACTGATGATTATGTATTAGTGTTTCTAAAGTTATTAATGATTATGCATGAAATCACTAAATATATTCTGTCCAGATTTCCAGACCAGCATGCACGCTAGGTGGAAGGATCCCCCGTGCATCCAGCACCGCAGTAAAGAATGCCTGCTTCTTAATACTAGATTGGTGTTAAGGAGTTTGATTCCCAATTTTGGTGACAGTAGGGAACTTCAATTAACCACACAGTACTGGTGGACATTAAATTACTATGGTGTCATAAGCGTCTAAAAGGAAATTTGAGATAAATGAAATTCCTTTCGTTTCATTCTATATAAAATTAATAATGCCTCCTCATGGATTTTCATTAGATTTAACAACAAAAATAAAAATCAGAAGGACTGAAGTCTTACATTTAAGAAGAGGAACTGCAGAACAGAAATGTAAAATATGGAAAAAATATCAATCCCTCAGTAAAAATCCTTATGGTATTTTGTATGAGCAAAATAGGGGAACAGGCATCCTGGAAGTCCAGGAACACTTCCTTTGACGTCCTTGTGGAATATGAGATACACACTTCTAAGTTGTGTGTATCACTCGCTTGCCAGCAGTAAAGGCTACTACTAAAACAAATCCTTAGCCTGGACCAGCATCTTATCCAAAGTATGCTCATTGAACAAAAAGAGGAAGAAATATCTTGGACTTTAGTTCTCAAAAGTTATTAAACAGCTCAGATGCTTACTTGCTAGTTATTAGTGAACGTGGCCGTGTAGATGTCCTGAGTAACCAACTGTAGATGAAATGGGAAGTGGAAGCCATACCAGTGGCTCATCAGGAGAGGACTTTCGGGCATTTATTCTCCTGCGGTTTTTAGTTCCTACCACTCTCTGATTAAGTGATTGGGAATGCAAACTGCTGTGATCAGAAGAGAAATGCAACCTCTAGAATCATGATCCCTTTCAGTGTTACTGATCATCAGTTTTTCTGGTCAGTATGTATATTGGAAAAAAAGAGTCATAGCAGCTAGAATTAAAATGTAATAAGTTTTTAAGTAATTACCTGTAGTACCTGTATATTGTGAAACACTTGTACAGACCTCAAACAAGTGACATTGCTCTTCTCATCTTCCTTCCAAAAACTAGAACCTGTATAAAATGCCCTGTTTTACAGCACAATACAGTTTGCTTTGTATTTTACAGAATAACATAATGTATTCACAAATGGTAATACCACTTTCAAGGATAATCCGTACTTTCATTTGCATCATACTTTCTGCAGATATTTGTTATGTACAGCAAGCAGATATGTATAAACAACTACAGACCGAGTGAGCAGATAGTTTCTGCTCTTTATGCATCATCTTCCAAATGTTTCTTTAATGAAGACAAACCACTTATTGCTGAGATTGCAGACCTTTTTAAAGTATACATTAATATTTCCAGAGCTTATTAAAACCACACCTTCTAAATTTTTAAACATTTAGCTATTACAACTGTCACAATTTCAAGGTAGAAAGGAGAGATGAATTACAACACATTACTGTGCATGCAATGATTGAGCATAGTCATGGTTTTGTAACTAACAGACTTTAAAAAAAAAAAAGCCAGAAGAAAATCACTCACTAGGTTCCCATTTCTATATAAATCATTCTGCATTTCAGTCCAGGACATCAAAATAAATAATTTTGTGAACTCCTCTGTACTTTCTCCTCAATATTCTTCAGTCTCAAACCCCAAAAGGTTAATATTTTCTCCAAGACGATTCCACGTACATTGTCTGGTTTTCCCTTTGAAATTATTTTAAGTATTAGGTCAACAGAAATGCAAATGAGCTTTTCTGGGAAAACCCATCTCTTCACAAAATTTAGAATATTACATCTTAAAGAACTTTCATACTGGTGAGATTTAACACATGGTCTCCATTAACGCAAATATTTCAGAACTTTAACTTCTTTGATCAGACATCAGGATAGGAAAGCCACTAACTGCCCTATTTAAAAAAGCAAATTAAACCAGCCAAGTTTCAACCAAATGTTTAAATGTTGGTGGTTTGCTAGTGAGTTAATGAAGTTCTTTTCCTACATAGGGGGGAAAAATGAAGTACTGAAGAATCAAAATTCTTTTCAAATACTTGAGAGCACGAACACTTCTCAAGACTTCTTTGGTGTTCTGCTTTTTGAAAGGAGCTGGCAGTCATGTTAAATGTGAACGACTAAAGAAGTTATTATGGATTCACATAATACGATATTTCCTCGAAGATAACTCAATATGAAGCAAACTATAGAATTTCAACACAGAACTTCAGTGTTGCTTGTGTGAATAACCTGCAAGGGAAACTCAATTTCCTACAAGGTATTTCGTTGCAGTTAGTTGCCGCAAAGCATAGGGTCATGAACAGTAAATAAGTTTGCCTGTGCTCTGAATCAGACATATGCATCAGACAGATATTAGAAGTCAGGAGACTAAAACCAAACTACAGCTTTGTATTAGTTCTGTTTTCCAACTCTGCAGGAAGGACAAAACCCACTGACTGATGCTCATGTTTGTCTCATTTCTGGCGATAAATAGCCACATCTACCATTGCAGAAAACAGTTTGATATACAAATATCTTTCTACACACTCAAGGGAAAAAGGAGATAATACCATACAACTATTCACCTGGCCTGGTGGGCATTTAGAGGTTTTTCTGGCAAAACTGTACATCGTCCAGATTATTGTACAGACAATAAAACCTCGGAAATTCACACAGGTCAGTCTGGTTTGTGGGGTTTTTTTTTGTTTGTTTGGTTTTTTTTTTTTTTTTTTACACACATCAAATTGGATCACACAGTAAGACCCCAGCTCCTGAGCTGAAAATTAAAAGTGTAAGTTCCTCTCATTTCTTTCAGTAGACCACCACTTGCCAAAAGCACTCCCTGATTTAAACTACTCTGGAGACTCATTGGTTTCTGAAGAGAACCTAAATGCACACAAAGCCTTGATGATCTCCACTGGAGCTCAAAGTATCTAACAGCTGCAAGTCACTGCTCTAGCTAATTACTCTCAGCAACAAAAAGAATAAACAATCACTACAGGAAGAAGGCTCTCTGTCAGTGAAATATTAATGCATTTTTAGGCAGCTGTTGTTTGCCCTGAATCTTGGTTCAAGTTTTCTCAAAGGTAAAACTCCTTCTGGAAGTTGCTGTTCCTCTACCTTCTACAGATTAGCAAAAAGGGTAGCATGGTCTAGAAAAGACTTCAGGAAATCTTCAGCACTTATTGTTTCAGCCAAAATTCATTACAGAAAACAGCTTTACGTTTTTCCTGATTCACAGAGTACTGCTTATTTAAGACTATTTACTCTTGCAGAACACCCCCTGTTCATAGAAATATTTTACATCATACCCTAAACTTGGTTAAATTTTGCATTCTTATTTCCTACAGAAGTCTGTTCATAACTATAACTTCTTAGGAATTGCTCTTCACTAAGCTTATGAGCACATTTTCCACAACATCATTGTCTCATTGTTGTGCCTCATCCCAGATGAATGCAGCTGCTTTAGTGATTCTTCAGCATAGATTTGCTCTTTAGCAGTCACTGATTAGGTATTTCAAAACAGAGGCATCTAGCATCACACAAACTGGTACAGCAATCTGAAGGCACTAGCAAAGATGCTCCCTGCAGTTTTAGCAGCACAAGCCATGAAGAATACCACACAACTATGCACAAAAATCATACATTATTGTATGTACATCTCCAGCTAAGCCAACACAGGGGTGTAGCCCAGCAGTGAAGCAAATACAGTATCACTGTAGCCAGACCCATGTTCATAGGCTGGATAAAGTATCTGAAGCAAGTTTAAGGTAGCATTTTTAGACTTTTCATGCACTTCAATGAATCAGGTCTAACGTTAAGAGCTTTTTAAGTAGGGATTATTCCCAACCCATTGGAAGCAAATTCTTCAAAAGCATTTTCTTTTTGACCAACATTTACTACCATACTGCTTGAGTTCATATTGAAACTAATACTCTCCACTTAAGAACTGTTTCAAAGCGGTCTTTCAAAGCAGCAGCACTTAGGGCTGAATCAATCATAAAATGCAAAGGACCTAGCCACAGTCATGGTATGGCAAGTGTACTAAAAAAGAATGGTTCTAATAAGATCCTCCAGTGACTAATACACATCATCAGGGGAAATCAGCTCTTCTGCTGAAGAGCAGTGATTACAAGGCTCAGCATTTCAGGGGCTCATTCCTCTTCTGCTTCATGATCAAGGGCTTCATGATCCATGCCACAGTCCTTCCCCATGACCACCCCCCGAAAAAAAAAAAAAACCCAAACCGCAGGAATCCACTCTTATATACATAGAGCCTTGGTTTGTGACTACTCCATGGGATGCACTAGGGTCAGAGCTGTGGCATTATCTGAACTATCATGGCTGATCAGCGTTACAGTATGAAGCCTGGAGGTCTTCTCAGTCTTGATCAGGAAATGGAGCCAGATGGCTTTCTGAGAACAAAGTTTTCCAAAAAACCATTTGTTTTCACACATCATTTCCACTAATGGGTAAGCCTCTAGTTGCTTTCACCAATCTGTCCGTTTCATGCATAAGGTCCATTTTCCAATGAATCTTGGAAAGAACAAGCCTGTTTGGAATAACATATAGCTTGATAAAGATTTAGTTTTCTTAACCTCTTTGTTTCTTTTCTTCTCCCTCCTTTTGGTTTTACACAGAATATTTGCTGCAATGTGTTCCCAGACTAGAGAATTTAGCATCAAACTCAACCGAATGTCTCAGCTGATCACCCAACACATCATAAAACATCTCTTGCTATGCACAAAACTACTGTTTTGACAGCATAGAACTGGAACGTGCATTTTGCCTTTGATCTTGCAATTCCAGCAAAACTGCAGATAGATTCATTTGCCAGCGATACAGCAAAAATCAGTGTGAAGTCTGATTTTACTCTCTACAGTGTCAGTGTGCAATAAAGAAATCATTAGCAGTGGAATTTACATAACAGAGCTCAAACTAAATGGTAGTTTGGTTTTGCACAGCTTAGTTGCTTGCAGTAGACAGGGTCAAAATACTTTTTCCCTTGAAAATGGCGGAGAAAAGGGAATCCTCTTACCTCTACCCAACAGAGCAACTGATAACAATTCTTACAAAAGGGCAATGAATTATTAGTATTTCCATATACCCAATAGTAAACAAATGCAGCTCCACTTGATCCAAGGTCTTGGAAAAAAAGAAGGCATTTTCATACATACATGCCTTTAAAAACTAGTTTAACCGTAAGCATTTTTCTATATACATTTTTTCCTGAAAATCAGCTTCTGGATTTCACAATGGGCTCTACGCTCCATTAACCTCTGAGAAAAATCTTGAGCACCAAGAGAACACACCACCACACAGGCTAGTAGTTGAGATTGACCTTAACCCTTCAGATACCATTTCTAACATCACTGAAATACAGTAAGTGGCTTACTTTCAGGAAAAATAATCTCCTAGTAGCTTCCAAAAATTTCAATATATTTATAATCTCAATTTGAAATGTAGAAAGGAGTAAGAATAGTTACAGAAAAAAGGTTTCCCTGGAAACATTCAAGGCCAGGTTGGATGGGGCTCTGAGCAAGCTGGTCTGGTTGGAGATGCCCCTGCTCCTTGCAGGGGAGGTTGGACTAGATGGCCTTTGAAGGTCCCTTACAACTCTAACCATTCTACGATTCTAAGATCACAGTGAAAAATAAATCTTTATTAGAATAATTTTTGTTCTAGAAGAAATAAACAATTCTGTCTCAATGCCATTTCCCTCTTCTGAACTAATCATTATCACACAACTTAAGCATCATTTTCCCCAAAAACCTTAACAGATTTCTGAAGTAGCAGCTGTTCTTAAACATTTAAGGCTATTGCCTTATTGCCAAGATATGCACCGGAGAGCGGACTACCACAAGTGCAATAGACCTGTGGACAGAGAGAACTCGTATCAGGACACACTGTGTCCCAAACATCAGCTTGTACATGCAGTTGTTGCGCTGAAGAGACCAAGTAAACTCTGGTTTGCATGGGCATAGACTAGAGGTGCCCATACTCCCAACGCTACATCTGAAGCCGGGTTTTGTCTTGCCTCTACTTCAGCTCTGAGGAAAGGCAGAGACAAGGGGCGACAGGTTCCTTAAGCAAGCCTGCCACACCTGGTACAGGAGATACCCAACACAACATCCTAACTCTCATACACAAAGAGCAAGAGCCCTGGTGTCACTCTTCCCATGTAGCTCTTCTTCTACATTTTAGTACTATATGACAGTTTATGATTTCCTGACGTATGCTTTTAGGGAGCTGTTATAGCTGTGAACACTCTAGCATGTTTGGAACCTACTCCTGTTAAAAATTCACTATGTTATTTACAAGAGCACACATGCCAGAAATGCATTGTAGGGGAAAAGTGATATAAAGAATGCCATGCTTACATGGGAATACGTAAGTGCTGTTCACACATGTGAAAGTACACAGTGGGTTTGCCTACCTTATAAAGAATCTCTGTTTCTGTAGGCTAAACATGCAGAAGCATTACTGCTATGTTTGATATTTAAAACCACTTGGGTGGTTGGTTCTACACTTCTTCCAAATCTTCCTTTCAGCTCTGGAGTATTGAAAATATTGTGCTTGAATGCATAAAAAGATTACACTGAAGTTGTGAACAACGCAATCTTTTCTTACCTATAAAGACTTCCAAATGAGCTTCAAATTGCTTTGGAATTTGCAGTGCCTTTCTACCTTCCCAGCCAATGAGGTGGTTGGATCTTTTTTCTTTTGGTCTTCTCCCTAGCACCACCTTGAATAGATGCATCTTGTCACCTGCACCCTACATCTAACAGCAATAGAAAAAGCATGTACAATCTAAAGTAGAAAAAAAAAAGTACACATCAAGGAAACTCTCATTCCCTCCTAAACATTCTCCCTCCCCCTGTCATATTTTAGCCCCAATCAGGACCAGAGTACCCAGTCTCTTCTCACTCCCCTCATCCTCTGAGAGAAAAGGGAGAGATAATTAAGAAACAAAAGCTCGAGGTTTCAGATAAGAACACGGAGATCCTTACAGTTGCCATCACAGGCAAAACAGACTCGACTTGGGGAAAACCATTAGTTTATTATTAAAACCAAAGCAGGTTAATGACAAAGAGAACAAGAGAACTTCCCCCACCCCTCCCTCTTCCCAGGCTTAATATTATATCTAACTCCTTCACCTCATGAGCAACACGGGGGGGGAAGAGGGAACGGGGGTTACGTTCAGTTCATCACATGTCACTTTACGTGGCTCCTTCCTTCTCAGGGGAAGAACTCCTCACATTCCTCCCCTGCTCCAGCACGGGGTCCCTCCCACAGGCTACAGTCCTTCAGGAACTGCTCTGGTGCAGGTCATTTTTCCACGGGGTGCAGTCCCTCCAGAACAGCTGCCCCAGTGGTCCCTCCACAGCCCACAGCCCCCTTCAGGCACCCGCCTGCCCCGGCGTGGGGCCCTCCCCGGGCTGCAGGGGGATCTCTGCTCCTGCGGGGCCTCCATGGGCTGCAGGGGCACAGCCGGCCTCACCAGGGGCTGCACCTCGGGCTGCAGGGGAATCTCTGCCGGGAGCAGCATCACTGCTCCCCCTCCTGCTGCACTGCCCTTGGCGTCTGCAGCCGTTCCTCTCACAAGAAATTCTTCACAATGGGCTCAGGCAGACGCCTCTCAGGTTCTCTCACATCTCATCTCCTCTCCACCTCTTGCAGCCGGGCCGGGCTGAGTTGGGCCCAGTCGGCCGCCCGGCGGGAGGCCAGAGGGTGAGGGCTGCAAGGCCCACAAGGCTCGCACCTCCCCCTCTCTGCCCACTGCTTCTGCTTCTTCACATTTTTTTTTTCCTGTTTTTCCCCTTCTTTTTTCCTGTTTTCCCCCTTCTTAAACACATTATTGCAGAGGCATTATCACAGAACATTCTGCTACCAATTGGCTCGGCCTTGCCCAGCAGCAGGCCTGCCCCAGGCCCAGCTGAGTCCACTGAACAAAGGGGGAAACAACTTCCAGCAGCTTCTTACAGAAGCTGCCACTGTAGACCCCCCCCTCACTAAATAAAATCAGGACATGCCCCCACACCCCGAAATGCTCACTCATGTTTGAAAAGATTTATTTTTATTCTGCATATCTACTGAAGCCAGGGTAGTTCTAGAGCACCTGATTTCTTCCACAACTTAATTTGTAGTAGTGGAAATTTAGGGTATTTTCACTGCATCAGCAATACATGCAGTAGGGTGCTGTTGTAATTTTGGGACAGAAAGAAATTAAGAATACAGGCTTGTTTGAGCTGAATGCTGCATTTCAGTCCACACAGTAGGAAAGAGCACAGCCTCAGTGAAAAATTCTTAGCTTGCAAGCTCATGTTAGCAGCTAAAAGGAGAGGAAAAACGTACCACTGTTCAAAGTGAAATAATACTTTTACATCTTTCTGCTCCTCTGTTTTCTTGAGTCTGAAAGCATCCCACCGGTAATACTGATATACTAATATTAATAAATCTGAATGTGAAGCAATGCTCCTTCCATAAAGCATTATGCACAAAATATCAGACCAAAGCTGGAAGTGACAATACATGGGCAGCTAAGGCTGAGAGATAAAAAAAACCCCACCTCTCTCCTAAACCAGCTTTGCTTCACTTACCAAGAAAATGAGATTCTTAAGAGGGTTGATAGAACTCAGCTGGTGAGCAGTTGGCTGGATTTAGAAAGTTCAGAATCTTTAAGATCTGCCAATATCCAAAGACATTTAAGGGGACCCAACAAGAAACAAACTTCAAAGTGAAGTGCCATTCACTGTGAACATGACACATCTGCTCATCTATAGACAAAAGAGCCTGAACAGACTGCAAGAAATAAACTAGGTAGATACCAGATGATATTTCTACAGCAGCCTGGAGTTACTGAAGGTGGAGAAATGACAGTACTAACATGAAGAAAAAGGTAGCCATCTTCCCACGGCTCTGGTGTGCACAAAGGTTCACTCAGGTAGAAAACAGCATGTCAGCAAGTCTGACAGATTCATACTGGGTGCCTGCAACTGACTTCATCTCCTCCACAGCCAGGCTGAGCTGTTTAAGAAGCTGATGTACATCTCTTCTGGCTAAACAGCCTCCTATAACCAAGCTCATAGCTGCTCACTTCATCCCATTTGTTAGTCATTTTGGTGACTTCCACTGCATAGTGTATGCATTCCTGGAGAAAGACTAAACAAAGCAACTTTGTGAACCCAAAGTCTCAACTCAGTTTTCCACCCGTCTTGGTGGTTAAATGAAACCAGATGATGACAGGAATGGGGTAGAGCCTGACACTAGTTTCTCCCAATGTGCAGACACAGAGAAAACTGCTTTGCCCAAAATCACAAATGAGCTTTCAGTCTGAAAACCTGCTGGTAACTGTTACCATAATTACTGCTGGATTCTGCCAAGTAGCTTTGAATCTGCAAATTTACCCAACTCTTCAAAGCCCCTTCTGCTGATGGGACACTTGACACAGGTAGACTGATTACCCCTCACCAGATTACAGGGTTGTTTTCTAAACAGGATATTCTGAAAAAGCTAGACTGGAATCTGAGAAGGAATATTTTGTGACATCTGTCACCATACCGCCATACTACTGAAGGACCTTTCACGTTTAGGAGTCATTTAGGAAGAATATGCTATCAAATAGCAGCAAACATGGTCACATAACACCTAGACAAAATTCTCTGAAATCATATAGCATGCATTGTCTGGATTCAGGATTGTTTACAGTTCAAAGTTCATGAAAGTACAAGATAGACAAGATTATCTCAGCCTTAGTACCCTGCAGTAAAACAAAAACATTCCCACTTGGAATATTCTACAAAATTTATCTTTATCAATGGAATGAAGTACCTGCTAGTTCTCAGAGACAAGAGGCAAAAGAAAGGCTAGGTAGCATCATCAGGAATTTTAAGTAGTTGGAGAATTACCAGCATTTTTCCAAGAAAACCAAGTTTGCCTTTCAGTAACTGATATGACCAGTTCCTTCATTGTCCTATAGAAATCCTCAACTACCTCTGCTGCTAAGGAAAAATGTCTGGGCAGAACAGAAAAATGTTATTTTGATTCATCTAATATTACTTCAAATTCCTTATGAGCAAGGAAATTTGGTCAACTCTTCGTTTTCTTAGGTAACAGTTATATAATTTTATTGTGAACAAATGCTTTAATTAAAGCAGGGGCTCTCAAAGGCTCTGTAAAGCTTTACCGTGACTAGGCGAAGTCCTCAGGAAATATACACCACTTCACCTATGGCAAATTCAGTCAACCAAACAGGAAGTGTACTTCTAATTTAATTTATTAGAATATTACTTTATTAGAACTTCACTTCTAATTTTTTTTTAGTTTAGTTTTAATTTATTTTTTTCTGCTCTCCGTGCTTTGCATAGATTTCAAAGCAGCTGTTGAAATCTGTTGAAACTGTTGAAATTTGGCATCACAATTTGAAAGCTCCTCTTCAGGATTCTGCTGCCTTTGCTTTTAGTTTTTTTCCACTTTTTTTTTTGCTTTGCTTCTGCTTTTCTTGAGAAGCTATCCTGGTAGCAGGAAATGAAATTCCCAAAGAAAGCAAGAATATGCCAAAGGACTAGAAAGTAATCTTTGAAACAAAAGAAGTCTTAATGAGCTTCAGACAACCTGAATTTTCAACAACTTTTAACTTTCCTTTTTGGTCCAGACCTGACCATTTTTGGGTTCTCTTCTCTCTCCCCACAAACTGTTCTGAGGGATGGCCATATAAATTCCTAAGGCACCAACTTCAGGGTTATGACAAATATTAAGCTATCTAAAATGTGGAAGACCCCGTTTTCAACCAGAAAAATAAGCAGAAGCATCCTGGAATGCATTCTTATTAGAAAATAAGTTGTTAATCAGCTATGGATCAGTTTATGTAAGTCCCTTATAGGCAACCTAATGGAACTAACATGTGGATTAATTTTGCCCTTGCTGGTCTTCCCTGAAGTCTTTAAGACACATAGCCTATGTTCTTGTTATTAAGCTTTTCCCCTGTTACTTGTAAAAATCTATTTGTATGGCTTGGATGCACAATGAATGGGTTGGTTAGTAACAGATCAGAGAGCTGGGATGGGGCACAACACGTCATATGGCTGTTGAGTGTTAGCACAATGAGCAAGAATCTGAGGAAGCCTAAACTCACTTCATTAAACGTTTTGCCTATACACCCCCCCCTCCCCCCAGCATCAGTGGTCATCATTTACAACGAGCATTACAGTTACTTTCAAAAATCAGATTTATAACAAACGTGAGTCTGTGGCAATAAAAATGGATACTGCAGCTGTTTGCAATGAATATGCAACATCAAGAAAGAAGTAGTTAAACTGGAAAGTCTCTGGAGTCTTAACTTCTCAAAAAACATGAACTGTTGAACAGGGAAGACAGGCAGCTTGAAGTGAAGGAAAAAAGTAAACTGTTTTGGATCCACCAGAATAGTGTCAATGTTAATAAAGGATTGAAAAAAAGTCTGCCAACATGCTTTTGCTTGTTGTATTTCACAGGATGGCACAAAGCACAGATGTAGCAGGAAGGAAGCATTTCACTTTGACCTATCTCCATCTTCCTTTTGACAGAGCAGGCTACCACAGAATACCTTGTATTTTAAAAGTTAATACCAAACTTTTGAGACAGGTAAAAATCAAGAAGTGGTGGACCAGATTTCAGAGCTTTTTTTTTTTTTTCCAGAGAATATTGTCTTTTATAAGTCCTGGCAAATAGCCCTATTGTATCAGCAGTGCCCTGCAATAACCTGCAAGAGCTTTTATCAGCAGAACATTCACGCAAACATTTGAAAATAAGAACATCCTTGCACTCAAGGCAACAGAAATATATGTGCTGTAATAAGCAAGAGTCCTACTGCATGTATGGAAATAATTTAATAAGAATGCTTCAAATTAAAATTCAGCTTTTCTTATGTTTTTGTGAACTATGCAGTGTTTAGAATTGACAGTCTTCCAGCAGTTGTAGCAACTTTCCTTACAGTATCACAGGGTCACTAAAAATGTCACGTTGACTTAAATTCACTTATATATGAGTCAGATGATATAGCACAAAATAAGAAATCATGTTTTATTAACTTTCTGCAGTTATGCTTGGTTTTTATAGTGGCATAACAAGTATAAAAAAGTTTTCCTTGTTCCCATTTATGTCTCAGGAGAATGGTGGTCAAAAACAAAAAACAGGAAAAGTACTTACAAGACAGTACTGTACCAGACTTGATAGCATAAAGTTAGGCAACCTCTTAATCCACTGAAGTCACTCGTGTTGCCTTGAAGGTTTACATTGCACATGTGCCGGGCCCAAAGCACTAGTCATCACAGCAGTAGTTTTGTAGAGTAAAGTTTAATTAGGAAAACTTCAGTGTAAAAATAGGTGCATTTAAAAATAGGTGCATTCCTCTTGCTTTTGAGATGCACACACTGAATGTTAAAGTTCAAACGCTACAACTGGGCAAAGTCCATCGTAGAAGAAGGTGCAAGCACAGCTGTACTAACAGTGCCGATGGGGATGAAATAGCACAGTCCCAGGTTATTACTTTACCCATGATAGAGCACATCTCAAATTGTGTTCATTTCTCAAACTGTTATCATAAAAAATGAAATACTCTCTGCTAGTCATAAAACAAAGCTATACATTTTTGACATAAGTCCTATTTGCTACTTTTCAATATTTAACTTCAGTCACCATTCCTGTACATTTAGACACCTCCATGTAGTGTGTCTGAAGTGACAATACAAAGGGAAACAGATTTTAACCATCTGTGAAGGCCTGCTCAGCAGTACAGGGATGAGTATCCCAGACTTACTAGTGCTTGATGACCCCCTGGATGTTACACATTGACTACACACCATGTACAACCCCAGCAACCAGCTATCCACTTAAAAAAAAATGCACCTTTTTAATTCACACTGTGAAAACACTCTCTTGCCAAAGGAAAGCTCTCTAGACACTGGTGGGAAGTTCATTCATCGCAGCTGATAGTTGAACAGGTTGAATGCAGCCAATTTCACTGCACACGTCTTTTGCAAAAGATTACTCGAGCCTCAAGCATGTTTCTGCAGTAAAGAAGTCCTTCCACAAGTGCTCCAGCTAACACTTATGTCCTCCAATTACAGCCCACTCTCTGCCAGGGTCTTGCTTCCAGCTTGTCTTACTACTACTGTTAGTCCTACACCGATGCTTACAGAGGTTGCTGGAATTCTTATTTTTTAGGTACAAAAAGAACTAGTCCTCTTCCACCATACTGCGTGAAGCAGTTGCAGATTTTCTTCCTTAGCTTTTTGATAAAACTTTAATACAGTAAGAAAAGTACTACCTCTGCATAAATTTGCATCAGGTTCCCTTACTCATAAGCTCCGACCACCCAGAGGTGCTCAGCTCAAATTTGTATTTCTCACCACTGACCTTTCCTCTGGGCAACGGCACTTCCAATTTTTAGTGTTGCTTGCTGACCGCGTGCTTATCTGCATATAAGCAGTTTTGATTTTAAAAACTGAAGGTAATTACATAAACACATTTTGTCCTCATTTCCATCTAACAAAATAATTCAACCATGGCTAGTTACACTGTACACAAACTGGTGTAAGTTGAGAACTAAAACTACCCTTCCATGAAGGTGCGAAAGCTGAACACACAGATGTCCCTGCTGGAATACGAGCTCCAAATATAGCTCCTCATTTGCTGCAAGCACTGTATCTTGCAACCTTTCATTACTCCAGCCACCAAAGAACATAACCACATAAAAGTCATCAGTACACACTATTTCTAAAGTGAATATGAAGAGTTAGTTTGTTAACACTGGTTATGACTGACACCTTGAGGTACTATTATCTATGTGTGCTGTTCACAGACTTATGACCCATCATCCAAGTAAACATGACACTGCAGTGACGAGAAACGTTCCACAACACACGGTACAAAGTTTTGTATCATAAAATCTCACAGCAAAGATGTAAAAGAAGAACGAAAATAGTTAAAAATAAAAGATCTACTGTGTGAGCCACTTTTGGAATTGTATTCTCATTGGTGGAAATTTACTCTCATTCAACTGGGCAAAGCAATTTAATTTAGGAGTATGTACTTTAGAAGGGCAAGAGACAGTCGACTGATTTTTAAAGAATTTCTTCAAGGGCTGGGAAAAGAAAATAACAGCAAGCTAAGGTTAACTGAATAACCCAGAGCCCAGAAATTAATGCAGTAATTAAACAGCAAAAGGACACTGCAATAAAGAGTAAATTCTTCCCTCTCCTCTGTATTTATCCTAACACACTAACTTAGCAACACTGAATAGCAGTCTGCTAGACAGAGAGCAAAATAATTTTTAGTGAATGTGTTTAATGACACTCTATTTTGTCAGCCTAAGTATTGAGTGGTTCACATAAAATCAAAAGTTGAATGATTCTACAGTAATTGTAACTGGCACACAGCTCCACCGTCTTACCTCCTTGTTGGTAAGCAGGACCCTACACTAAGTTAAAAGGAGCTCAAAGGCTTTGCAGAAACTTTTCACTCAGATCGCTCACCCATTAAAGCAGAGGACAATGTGGTAAAAGACCTGCTCATGACACTGTTTTCCCTTCAACTTTGTTTATTGATGTACTGAACATGAAAAAGTACGAAGGATCCAAACACAAAAGAAAACATGTACAACCTCTTAAATACTCAACAGAATATATTTTCTATTCCAACAGATGTGAATTAAGTCATACTATACAACTTCAAATAAATACCAGCCTTATATTTTTACTAAGTGCTCTGATAAACACTGTAAAGTGAAGCCCAATTTACATGCCTTCTCATCAATGCCATTAGTTGCTACAGTATTACAGGAAAGAAGCATGTAGCTACTGTTTTCCCCCACATTGGAAAGTTTGTGATTTCTATAGTATATACAATTTATAAAGCAGAGGATTAGCTTTAACAATCTAAATGCACCTAAGAATGAGGAAGTGCTCAGAAAGCCAATTGATTTTTGAATAGCATTGAGTGGGTCAGCATGAAAACTCGCTTATTCACTTTAGCACGCGCTTCACAGTATATGTACTGTACTATACTGAAAATTTATAACTACAATTTAAAAGAATAAGAACCAAAAGCAACTGCAAAGATAGTGTACAACTATGTTATGCATAGAACATTGCTTTTTCTAAGGGGAGCATATGAGCATCTCAGTTTATACAAAAGCAGGACGTAACTACATAGTTGTCAGTGCATCCTGGTGAAGGCATCAAACCCTCAGCTTTTTTTTTAAAAATTTAATTATAAGCTAGATGCTAATCAGAAAATATTCTGTATTTTTTTCTTAAATTTCTTCAATACATGGTAAAGACTTTCTATTTCCCCAAATAGTGATTTAAGCATCATACAAAGTTAAATTTCAATAGCATACAGGTATTTATGGTTTTGTATGAAAAATGTAAGGAAATTTGTTCAAAACTTATGATTATACTCATTTCTTTTACCACAAACATATTTATAAACCAAAATGTAGCATCACCATAAACAGCTGAAGCTAGACTATCTACAGACAAAAATAGCAACAGATCTGATGCACTGTAAATTCAAGTCCTCAGGACAACAAAAATGAGTAAGCAGACCTCAAGTAACAATGTTAATGCCATTTACAAAGAAAAAACTCATACAAAAACATTCAAAATTGAACATCACTTGGCATGTAACTTAAAAAAATAAACGAAAAATCAAAATTAGCTGAAAGGTTCATAACTCAAGGTCTTATTTACATTACACAAAGCTCAGGTGTTAGCCTTGAACATAACTTTCAAAATACCTCCAAATATACCCAACTCAGGCCACTTCTGCTGATTTGCTACTGTGCAAACCAAGCTCAATGTCTTTTCTTCAGACAAAACAATTCTTCAAACAATAGCAAGTACATCACTAAACACCATGAGCTCATTCTGAAGGGAATTCTTTAGGAAGAACAGATTTTTTCCCCCATCTCTCAGTATTTTAAGTTTCCTGCTTGCTCTTATATTCTTAAAATTTTCATTTGTGTCAAAATCACAAATTAATGTGAGCCACCTATCACTTAATAACCAGGATGATCAAAGACTCCACTGATGATTACAAAAATGAAACCAACAGTGCATTCCATTGACTCTACTTCTTAATACAAAGGTCTCAAAAGTATTTCTACATCATATGTCTTTCTAAATTTTCCCCAACAATTGCAAATTTCCTGGTAAGTTTTAAAAGCTCACTAGGTGTCATATGAAGAGATTTCTCAAAGTATTCAAGTCAAAATATTTGTTCCAGGACCAGTAAAAAGTTTCTCCAAATTTTTTTTTTTTTTTTTTTATAAAAATAGATGCTTTTTTAAACCCACATCAAAGAGGCTCTTATCTCTTTGGCAAGGTACTGCTTTACGAAAAGTTCTCCAGTATTCTTACAATAAGCTTTTATAATGTGTTCCCGTTCCCCAACCCAGATGATAACTATAAAATAAATACTGCTTATAACTTTATAAATAAAATGTAAACTTCAAATACTTTTCTTAAACAACAAAACAGCAATGCATTAAAACGTAAATTAAACACAAGGCAAATCAAGAAATAACAAAAAAAGAAAAAACAAGAAGTGTAACACAAAGCCTCAATATTTACTCATAGGCTAAAGGCAGTCATGTAAAAAGAAAAAACTTCTTCCCTTAGCTGAAACATTTTAAAAGGTCCACCTTCTTCAAAGAAGGCAATAGAATATGCATTGTGACAGGTAAAAACCCTGTACCTCTTGTCAATATTCAAACACAAAAGATATTTAAGAAGTTTTAATTCAAATATTAGCAATAAAAAATCTCACATATTCTTAGGATGCTAAGTAGTCATTTTATCCCCATTTCCACACTGGCATACAACAAAGGCATTTACTAATGAATAAAGCTTCTTGTAAATTGCCTTTGTTGTATATTTTTCATGTATTAATGCACTGAGAATAACTTGTTAGGCTTTGTGCGTTTTGTTTGTTTTGAAGGAGACCTGCAATACTCTGTCCCCAAGGCGGTATCCATTCAGGCTGGCTATTGCCATAGCTGCCTCATCGTAGTTTGTCATAGTCACAAATCCAAAGCCTTTGCACTTGTTGGTGTTAAAGTCACGGATGACCTTCACATTGGTTACTGCTCCAAAGGGTCCAAACATTTGCCAGAGGATACTCTCATCAGCATCAGGGGCTAAATTATACACAAAAATGCACCATCCAGTTCCTGCATGTCCAGGGATATTAATTCCGGCCAAACTGGTCATTCCATCAATGGTCATTGGAGGAAATCTACTAAGGAACATGGGAAACAAAACAGAATCATAAAGTAGCTGTTCACAGTAAATCCTAGCAAAGAAATTTCAAAAATAAAAAAAGACTATGATACCAGGCTTTTCACAGCATGAATACATTGGCCAGACTATTAAATAAGGTAACATAAGCAAACATTTTTCAACAACTGCACAAATGATATGTACAATACTATGCACAGGTAGGCAGAACAGTGTGCCTGGTCTGTCTGAAATGAAGGAACACAGAAAAACAAAAGCAAAGCATGCTATAAAACCACTGAGGATTAGTAAATTGAAACAGGAATTCCACAGAACTGCTATAAAAGGTTTGTCTCTTTCATGCACACTGCACCAAAATGAACAACTTCAGCTGAAGTATCAACATGCAAAAGTCCAACATAAGTCTTACTGGAAAAGTAAGATTATGCAATACTGAACAACAATTTGGTTATTAGGAACCTAATCATCCTTTATTACCTCTTTACGCCATAAGCCATGTTGAGCAGATTGTCCAACCTGCAAAACATTTAGCAAAGTGTTCAGTCTTCAGATTTTCACCTGTTAATCTTAAGGGAGCTTGGTATATCACTGCCATGTTCCTTGCACTGCACAGAACCTCATGCAAAGTGGAAGTATCACCACTGAAAGAGCTGAGGCACCTTATTACACCTGATGCAGTTAGCAAATACAAGACATGTGGGTTCTTGTGCAGTACCCACAACCATAAATAGTTCATTTCCAAAAGTGCACCACTACCACAAGTTTAGCCTACATCAAATACTGTTAGCCTAAATTTAGAGTCAGTTACCACCTCAGTGAAATTTTCCAGATTACTAACTTGTTTTGGATAAACACTTTACTGAGACTTCTGGCAGTTTGCTGACATGAATACCCAGAAAAATGTAGAGTTTAGGAGTAATAAGAAGTGTTAGAATATGAACTGCAAAGATGACTTAATTTTCCTACTGTTTTCCAGAACAGTGTTTTTAGAATATATATACACATATATTAGACTGTAAGCTTTCTCTGTATTTCTTCCCTCACTTTCTCCCAAGCTGCTAAACTGTAGAACGCAACCACAATTCTGAATGCTTTGGAATTACCTAGCCAATACCCAGAACACGCAGCACCTACCAGTCCTAATATCTTATTTCTGAAGCCCCTCAAAGTGCTTCTCTAGAAAAACTTGTACCCTAAAGAAACTGGTTTCTTCCAGGCACAGCCGAAACATGTAAAGTGTTCAACATTCTCTTCAGGACTCCACAAAATATGAGCTTAGGCAAGAGATGTACACTTGAATTAGCTTTTAGCTTACAGCCACCTTACAGATCTGCACCTGGCTGTGATTTCTCTCCAGTAATGAGCTATAGGATTTAAGAACCTTTACTGGTATACAGAATCCAGACTCAAATGCTGTAGCAGTGTAACTACGCCTGTACACAAAAAACTTGAAAAAATGTTTGGTCTTGTTTGCAGCTAAGTAAAGGTCTCAAGCTACAGAGCATTATGACTGCAGTGAGCAGGGTTTGAGGGATGCAGTGACAAGAAAGCAAGCCACTGAACCCCTAAAAGAGCAGGGAAGACAAAATTACAATATACCTATCACTAGACTTAGTGTGGATGACAAAGGTCTACTGTCATGAACATCTGGAGGTGGAGAGGACTGCAAAGAGTTCCAGAAACACCATCACTTATAGGTCCTTGCTGTAGAGCAAGAGTTGGTTGAGGACTACAAACAGTAAAGGTATCACCATAACAGTTTTCACCAGTTACCTGGATAACTTAACTATTCTGCAAAAACTCTCAGGGGCATTAAAGATGTGAAGTTTAAATAGGCATTCATAAAATACACTTCCTTTTAAAACAAAAATAACACAGAATTAGTTATCTCTTCCCTTATGGTAGAAAGCCTACTCTACTGCTGACCTTCACACCTGTTAAGATACTTGCAGCACGTAAGGCTGAAAAGCTGAAGAAAAGAATTCAGAAGTTCTGTCAGAAGTGCGGCCCATAATCTCTGGATGTTCAGCCTAGAAGTGAGGGTAGTCAACATAGAGCTTTTGAAGTCTGGTATATTTTATTTGAAGAAACCTGCCAGCTGATTTTATTTCTTGAAAACTAAAACAGAAAATGTTTTGAGTATATTACTGTTTAACGCATTCTAGTCACATAGCCCAAAGGCAGAGGGTAGGAAGAAATTATCAAAATCACTGAAGAAAATCTGAGGTTGACAATATACTGTATTTGTTTCACTTTGTTTTCACCATCTCTCTTTTTCAAGACACTAAATATCACAGGGAATTGTATTCAACACAATGGAACATATATCCACAAAAAACACATATGGAAAATATCTGAATAATCTTCATTACAAAAGTTGGTAATAAGACAAACAAAGCATGACATGCAGGACTTCGGCAACTGACCAGGAAAGTCAAAATGGGGAAGAGAGTGCAGAAGATGAGGCTGGCTGTGGAATACCATATGGCTAAAAAAATTGAATTGCCTAGGTCAATGTTAACTGAATCAATTGAGCATTAATCAACAATAATCTAGGAAATTAAAAATAACCTTTAAAAAGGGATTTTTTTTTTTTTTTTAGTGATTCTGCAGAAGAAAAACGTCATCTTGGTTTAACTCTAATTAAGTGGGTTTATTAGATGCTATCAATAGGATGCAATACATTTTTGCATAGCTGAAGTTCAACATTTTCACATTTCCTTCAGACACAGAAATCAGACAGGCAGGGAAGGGCAAGAGTGGAGGGAAACAAACAGCTCCATGTGAACACATGGCTTCTAACGTAGCTGCACATAGCTGTATGTATTTGACTTACCTAAAACGTTGAGCCTGCTGAGCTAGAGGTGCTGGATACCTTCTGTTTGGAGAATGGTACAGCTGGGAAAGGATGGCCTGATTGGTTTTTTGGCTTGGATTGTTAGCAAACTTTACAGTGATAGGCTCTGTGGCACCTGGAGGTTTCTGGCCATTCAAGCCTTTGATAGCTTCCTCTGCTTCAATTCGCTTGTCAAACCGAATAAACCCCACGCCCCTTGATACCCCTGCATAGGGTGAAGGAAGCATATAATAATTAATTCAGAGACTCTGGAATACTAGTTGTTAACACTTGATCTTCACAGAATATTGCTATGTTAGACATCAATTGCTGTGAACACGGAATAATTTTGAGCTTATTAAAACTGAGCTTTTGCACAAGGTAGTAAGACTTTTCTACTTTATTTTACACACATATATAAAAATAAAGAAATTAACTGACATAAGATACATTGTGTAGAAAGCTTGGAAGGTTGAGGGAAAACACAGTGGAGACAACTTAAACATAGTGAACCAAAGGGTAATTCTGAAACAAAGCAATTTTGGGGGGGGTGGAGGTGAACCTAGAACCAGCTGCACTGTAACCTCTGTTCAGTTCATGCTACTCTGCAGTATCTGAATTCACAGAAATTCTGTAAATACCTTAGTCATCTGCTCCCTAGCAGCAAGAAGTGGCTCCTGCAGTATCCTATGAAGTTCCCTTTGGAACAAACATGTTAAGAGGACAAAGAATGGACTGCAAATTCTGGATTGCAATAATGGGAATTATGGCCCTGTTTTAAGAGCTCCTGGTTAACTTTAAGTAAAGATTCAGTTTTCAGCATACCACCATACTTTTGTAGGTGGTGTTCATGAAGGAAATAATCTTCTTGGGCCATAGATTCTTCCTTGGTATAGAAAAGTCAAAGAATACACAAGGTGATCAGCAAGTGTTTATGGTAGGTCTTAGGAACATTGCACCTCAAAAATTTATATTCTGGCTTAAATATAAACACACTGAGGTGTCAATATTTGAACCATTTAACATTAAAGCTACTACAGCCAACACCCACTAGCTGCATGCTTTGTTGTCATATTCCTAAATCCATTTCGAGGCCCCTTATACTTTGGTTTGTGAAAAAACAGACAAGTTAGACACTTGTCCTCACTTGAGAAAGACATTAATGACAAGAAATGCGTTCTGCTCATACACAATGATGATTCAAACCATCGAAGTGACAATGAGCAGGGATAAGAAAGCTTTTAAAAGGCAAATGTCACAGCTTCAACTTTGCATTTTTTATCTGTCAGTTTGTGTCACAACCTTATTATTCATACCATTTTGAGTCTACCTCTTCCAAATTACTAAGGAGGAGGAGGGAGGAAAGCTTGAACTTGAGCAACAGTCTATGCCAGAGAGCTACTGTGCACACGAAGATTTATGAGTACTTAGAACTACAGTACACATTTAAAAGTTTAATTACATTTATTTGGCTCCTTGGTCAAATCCCACCATTTCTATGCATGGATATACAGAAACACACTGTAAACAGCTATTTATTGCAAAAGGACTGGATATCCCGTCTGTAAATCCGCAGCTTCTGTAAGTCACTATTTGGCCTCTAGCTTTCCTTTCCCCACCTCTCTACGCTCTCAACTCACACTATTAAACACGGAGTATTATGTGTCAATACTGAGATTTCTGTTCAGATAATGCAAAGGAGTCTGCAGGTCCTCTGCAGGTCAGCCAATTATCAAACATTGGCATACACAGTCCTTTCAAAGTAAGACCATTTGAAAACTTTGACCTCCTTCAGTTGAAAGCTGTTTGTCACTCACAATGACATGAGACTTCAAAAAGGCACAACTATAAAAATCCAAGCTAGCTTATTATTCAGGGAATAATTAGGTGAGTAAGTGAATTCTTCTGCCCCACACCCCTAGTTTTCTGTAACTATGAGAATATGGAGCGCCCTGCTCCTTTGTATTTTGCTTTGCACACTCAATACTTCTGTCAGGTACTTGGCGCTTCATTTGATTGCTTATTTTTGGAACAGGCCTGCTGCAAGCAGGTGAGGCAGCAAATTATAAAGCTCCCCAAGATCAGCCATTTGAGCCAGCAAAACCACATGCCTTGCTGCCCAAGTCTGAAGAGTAACCACAGAGTGTCAGGGACACCCACTCACTGGTTAAGACACATACTGTAACAATGCAACTAACCTGCTAGGGCTCAGTTCTTTAAAGCACTGCTAAGCACAGAACCGGCTGCTTCTGAAGTACTCAATGTTCATGTTCTTCACTATGCCCAAAATTAATGAGGCAACCTTGCAAACAGTCTTAGCAGCAATTACCAGTCCAGGTCTTTTATAATCCAAGCCTCAGAGAACCAGCTGTGCATTTCTGCATAAAATTTTATTTTTATAAAAAAAGTGTTTAATAGCATTTCATAAGGTGCATAGGGACTATTTTCACACAGCAGCTTGGAAAGGAAGATTATAGTAGTGTAAATTTATTACAAGCCATGAAACAGGCTTCAAACCTGCACCTTCAGGGTGGAAATGACTCAAGCTGGCTCAGTACACTCCACAATCTATTTTTGTCCATGCATATTTATGAACAATTCCAGCAGAAAATTGCTTTTTCTGGCCTACATACACCTTTCATATATTCTAGAGACAAGATTATTATACTGAAAGGTGAAATATTTCTTAAACTGCCAGTTCAAAAATGAGAGGAAGAGCAAAACTGTCTACTTACCAGTGACCTGGTCAACCAGAATACGAGAAGTAATAATGCGTCCATATTGGGAAAAGAGCTGTTCCAGTTCTTTCTGAGTCATCGTTTTCGGAAGTCCACTAACATACAAATTTGCGTCTCTGATAGAAGCTGAACTTGGTCGCGCATAAGAAACCTCAAGAAAAAGAAAGTAAGAAAACCTAGAAATCAAACACTTTGAAACAGCTGAAATAGGACAGTGTCATCTCTGAGATACTGAAATGTTTTAAAAGGCAACCAAAGATATAACCTTGCAAAGCCAGTTAAGCTTTTTTTTTTGTGCTGGCTTCTGTATAAACACTAAAGGAATGCAACATATACCACGCTGGAGAACCTGACTACGTGAACGCATATGTAAATTATAATTTAAGAAGTACTTTCAAATGAAGGAAAACTAGGTACACACTCCAGCAAGCCTTGGTGGGGAAAAAAGTGTTCTCAGCTAGCTTACTGTAACATTAAAGAGACAAATTTAGGAAGATCAAAGAATGTTCTTCTTTTCGTTGTCATAAATATAAGGTATAAAAATCTAATTTTGAAGTTTTTCCGTGTCAAAACCAGAAAGACAATCCAAAGCACTTGGAGGTTTTCAAGTGTTTTTCAAGTGCTACGCCTTTTGTAGACCTGTTTAGCTTGCTATCAAATTATACACAATTGTTCCTGAGGTCAAGATAAACTCTGCTACATCACTTTCCCAGGCCTAAGAATGAATGACAGAAATAGGAATCCAACTTGCATTTTAGCTCTTCAGCAGCTTGCCAATTTCTGCAACACAGAGGTGTTATACAAAACACCAAGTAACATGAGCTTCTCATGTTTGTCTGGGCAGAAGTTTTTACCTGTTCAAAGTGTCAGTCAAATATTTTATTAAGATTGTAAATTAGATTCTTCACCTAGTTTTTTGATGACAGCAGTGAGGCAGTGGCACAGGTTGCCCAGAGAAGTGGTGGATGTCCCCTCCCTGTAACATTCAAGGCCAGGCTGGATGAGGCTCTGAGCCACCTGATGTGGTTGGAGATGTCCCTGCTCCTTGCAGGAGGGTTGGACTAGATGATCTTTAAAGGTCCCTCCCAATCCAAACTGCTCTATGATTCTACGACCTTAAAAACTTGTAGCTGTCCAAAATAACATGCTATCCAACATAGAGCCCTACGAGCCACAGTGCCTTGCTCTTTTAACAGAGGAGCCACAGAAGAGCTGAAAACTTTGTTCAAAGTGCTTGGCTTTTCATCTCCCACACAGGCTGCTGGGAATAATCTCAGCCTTTTCTCCTCACATTTTTTGGTGAAAACGTGCAAATTTAATAATAATAAAAAAGCAGCCAGTGTCTAATTTTACAGTCAGAACGGCAGATTTTCCCAGTTTACATACAGTTTATTTCAACTCCAGTAAAGCTGTGCTGAAGAACAGTATTTTCCACAGGAGCCGAGCTGAGCCCACTGAACTCAAGATTACTTAGCCCTCTTTCTTCTACGTGTCCCCTCACTTTTTTTATATTATTAGAAATACATACCAGGGAACTGTGCACAGAAGAGCTAATGAGAATTGCCACCTTCACAGTGCCAGGTAGAAAACCACAGACTCTTTAGCAAGAAATGGATCCAGTGTCTATGACACCAAGTGTAAAGAACCAACCAACCAAAGACCCCACCAACAAATACTAAAAAATACTCCTGATGTGGTCATGGCAGTGATCTACTGTGTGATTCTGGACAAATCTTTCCACCTTAGCTTCCCATGTCACAGGCATCTCTTCTATAACCCAATCACATACAGTGACAACGGGTATTTTCCAATCAGGGTTGGTTTGTTTGTTTTCTGGTTGTCTTTTTTGTTTTGTTTTGGTTTTTTGTTGTTGTTGGTTTTTGTTTTTTTTTTTTTTAATCTTTGAC
>WHYT01017110.1:527204-553564 GCA_009806455.1 Tetrax tetrax
GGGCAGGAGGCAGGAAGGTAGGGAGGGTTTCTCTCACCTTCACAACTCTCTTGCCTCTGGTATTTTAATACACTTTTTAGGCAACTTGTATTTCATTGCTCCCCAGGGACATTAGTTAATGCAAAAATTAGTACAAAGTGACACCACTAAAATTTTCCTCTACAAGTATGAGTGGTGAAGACAGGAGTAATCCCAGTCTTTTACATGCTGCACTAACTTCAGAGTTAAATTAGCATGTTTCTTCTTACAGCATTTTGTTTTGTGTATTTGTACACAGTGTTCTCAAGAGTACTATCATAGTTAGAAGTTCATAAGGGTGGAGATCTTGAGTAGTTAAGTTAGAGGCTAATTCCTTTAAAATTGATCTTATTGTAAATCTAAGTAATGGTTCAAGGCAATAAGTGAAATTGCATTGTATCATGCCCAGTTTTAAGGACACTCTTCCATCACTTCAAGTCTTCCCTTGCTGTACTGCACTTCTTTGGGCATTTGTAAAGCTGATAGTTCAGTATTCACTTTTCTACCAAAGCTGTAACTAGCTTTTCTCATCGCACAGCATTCTATAGTAGGGCAGTTAACTAGGTGATGATGGCAAAGTAGGGTATCTGTGCTTGTAGCCAAACAATGTGTTGAATTTCATTCCAACATGAAGTTGGTAAAATGTTACATCTTAAGCTTTTCTTTTTTTTAAATATATGCAAAGCTATAAAGGAGTGGGAAGAAATCCTACAGATTTAATACTTTAGATAAAATATTTCTTAAATCTCTATTCCCCTGACAGGTGATAATTACTCATGTAAACACCCCAATAGTCCAAAGAGAAGGAAACCTTATTAAATTTTATTTTTAAGAAGTACTAAGCTAGGTAAAATGCAGCTAGATAATCAATGCCATCTTATAAAAAAGGACAACTCCTACGTCTTTAGCCTGGACAAACTATTTTCTTTCCCCTTTCCAACATGTATTTTAATAGATGCCTATACATGTTGTTACCAGTCTGAATAAGAAAACTACCTGCCAGCTCTCACATGCAGAGGCTCTGCCACTTCGTAAAGGCTGTCCCACACTGGAGCGCTCTGGACAGGACAGGAGGGCTCCTCAGCCTCGGTTCACCTTGCAAGGGAGGGAGAAGCACTGCATTGCTGCCATCTGCAGTGTCCTCTTGGCAGCTACAATCCACAGAAGGCTACATCCACCATTCGAGCAGTCCAGAGAGAAAAGCCAAAGAGATTTTCCTGTGTTCTCCTGCTACCCCTAATAATCCAGGTAAAAAGCTACCTCCTATTCAGCATCTTACACAGCTCTACATCAGTTAAGGACAGCCCATTTGTTTGCCCACTTTTTAGACAGAGAATCTTACTACACTTTCTTGTTAATGTAGAAGTCTTTTACACCTCACTAACAGATATTCCTAACCAGATAATCTCACAATAAATTCACTTGTATATATACTTTTTTTTTAAGGGAGTTTTCCCAGGAGCAAGAGGAGAGGAAGCCACTAAGGATTTCCCCTCTCCCAAACAGAAGACAAAACACACACTGAATTTTCTTATCACTGAGTCTTGTATGTTGTTTGCTCCTCTGACTTTTCCACATTTGGGAAGAATTGATCTTTCCAGGACAATCCAAATGAAAAAAGTGAGAAAAGTACGTGGGTAAGCAGAAAAATCACTCCAAGGACAGAAGTCCACATTTCACTGGCTCTTAAGTAGAATAGAGCCAAACTGCTTCCCAGCAGCAGCTTCTTAAAAAAGAGAAGACAGAAAATGTTTTATATTTAAAATAAAACTGGTTTCCACACTGAAGTTGCATAATTAAACAAAGCCAAAACTTCAGACTACCTGCAAGAAGCCTGCATACATCGAAAATAAACCATAAATTATGCCACAGAGGGCACCATCAAATATGCACAGGTGTATTGCCTAGCAGAGTGGGCACACACCTAGCCATGCCTTCCACATCAATGCATAGCCACATACCCACTCCATAGTTTTAATATTCAAAGGTCAAGGCAGAAGGCAACACAACTGGCACCTAAGACAGACAGGACTTGCTTTGGAGGTATGAATCTGAAATTTGGTTAAGATACTTTGTAAACAGTTCAATCAATTAATCCATAAAGCATTCCACAGGATAATATTCTTTTTTAAAAGGTATCAGGTATTAAGTTTTAGTATCACTACCCATACAGAAAAACTTAAGCCAGCATTTTGCTAACTCACCTAATACATTTTGTTTCAAGAAAACAGTAGGTAGCATCCCCTTTTAGCAATAAGAGAAATATATCCAATGACTAATAGGCTAGTACAGAAGCAGATGAGAGGTAGGTATCATGGCCCCAATCTAGAACACAAGATATCAGGATCAGGACAATTCCCTCTGAGTGGGAACACGCCCAGTCCAGTCACAATGTGAGGATCCATCACCTAACCAACTATGTTCCTTCCATTTTTATAGACTAATAGGAAACAAACACTTTCAACCATCAATCTAGTGAACTACTAAACATTTCTACACAAGTCCCAAAAATGTATAGAGAGAACAAACTTTTTTCTTTTGAAGTCAAAATATCAGCTAACACTATGCTATCCCATCATTTTCTATATGAAGGTATATAGAAAAATCTCAGTGACATCCATTTTCTAAAGCTGAAAGTAAATCTAAATGGTCACATTCTGAGTTTGCCAGAATTTTAAAACAATTGAAGTATCAACTCTGTACAAATAGGAACATTGCAGTCTGTAAACTGTAACCAGTCTCTGCCATGGTCCTGGCCACACCAGATGTTGCCCCCAGAAGCAGCAAAGGCCTCAGACATCAACTTTACCTCTGCTCAGTATTGCCTCCAGGCTGATCTGAAGAATATGTAAATTACAAAGTGCTTCACAGTAGGCTGGGCATTTCTGCTGCTTCACAGATAAAGGCAGACACTCTTGAGACATCTCCTTTCAAGTCACAGCCACATAGATATCCTAGCTTTTTTTAACAGGAGAAGCAAATGTCCAATGTCCAAACGCTTTAGTCTCAAAACACATCGGGGATCTCCCTAGCCTCTGCCTCTTCTGCCATGTGGAAGGACATAAAATCAGCCTCTCCAAACAGCACCTTGGGAGAACCCAGTCATGAAAACCTAGCCTGAAACCCAGCTTACATCCAAGAAGAGTAAAGGAGAAGGGAGTAAAGTTGTTTTTCCTCTCAAGTCATGTACACTAACGCTGAAATATGCTGAAGTTAAACAGGGCTCAATGTGGGTTGCTAGAGTCAGAATTTTACCTGTAACATGAAAAAGTAACATTTACAGATATCTGTTTAGTCAGGAACAAAAAAGTACTTTCTTTAATTTGGTGACGAGGTTGTCATTTTGGCTTGTGGCAATTTATACATTTCAGATTTTCCTTAGCTAAGGATATCTAAAGCACAAATCCCTGAAAATTTACACGTAAGTTTTATTCTCACTGCAAGAGTCACTGTTTGCTATTTTTTTATAATCTACAATTCTACTTTCATGTTCTGAGAAGGCAGGAAGGGAAAAGTACAAGTGTCATCGCCCACATCTGTCTACTCCATTCCAGCTCCTCCCCCCTATATTTTTATAGTCAATTTTTAGTTGCAGAAATACAGTGACTGTTTGCATTAATCACTTAGCAAGAATGAAAGAGGATTAAGAATTCATATACTGGCAGCATAAAGTCAGTCACTGGAAACCTCCTTAAGAAATCACTTTGGTTTGCAAGACTTGGCTTGATTCTTTATAACAACATCATTTTTGGCCTAGCTATACAGTCACCAGAACTTCCAACATATTACCGTGGACAGATCCTTTTTTCATTTGTCCAGTCCAAGACACCAAATGCAAAGACACGGTGTACTTGCAATACTACTGGAACACAAGTTCATTCCCTTTCTCACCACCACCCAAAAAGACAGCTTCAAAAGATGTGGAGCACGAAATAACTTTTTCTCAATTTTCCTCTGAAGCAGAAAATTGAACAGACTGCCAGTGGGGAAGAAGTCTGCCAGAAACATAGGGAGCTTTCTGCAACAAAGCATCTACCCATGCCTTATCCATTGTTACTGTAAGCAGTGATTCACCGTTTGTTAAATGACAGTATTTAAGTTTCAAGTAGTGTAACCACTTCATGAGATTGTATGAGTCCAGAACTGGTAGGGCATTCTAACCACAATTAACTGCCACCTTATTTTTGTCTCAGTCATCTTTAAGTGGCTCTGCATTGCTTTTTAAGTTCAAATCTTTTTAGATGTGAGCTTTATCTTACGTTTCACACATGATCCTAGTTAGAGGGCCGTCCCTATCCAAGAGATCAGCTAGCAAACCCTGCTGTTTTAATGAGGAAGAATGGGCTGGTTGGAACATGGATTGCCTTCAGGCACCAACACACACAAAACATGTTCAAAAGTCTGCATTCCCTGATAAATTTTATTTCATCTCCTCTCTCTCAAGATTCCAGAGCCCAAACAATTGCTCAAATGAGTATCCTCACTCTTCTGATAATGGAGTAAGACAGTAGATGAGAGAGTTACTCTTAAGATTTCTGCTTCTAGAAATTTAAGTAACTGAATCCAGTAAACAAGAGGTGCAGGAGTTGCAACAACTGAAAAACCAGGAATCCCAAACATTAGAGACCTAGAGACTTGAGCCCTAGAGTACAGTAACTCATAGATAACCAAAACAGTTATTTCAGCATTTCATTTTAAGGATTTAAGAGAAACAAGAAACTCGTAATCTAAAAGAGGGAATATTAGCAAGTCAGTTACACCACCTTTGAGAAAGTAAGGAGGAAGCACATAGACCAGTGTTCAGATTATATGCAATATTGCATAACAGAATTTCTCAGTTAAAACAATTCAAGCTCACATCTAAGATGTTATCAAGTGCACAAAAAAAAATCAACATTTTATATAATTAATCATAATCTACCTCTCTGCATCTAAATGGACTATAAAGGACTAACCATCTGCTACATGATGAAATCCTAGTCTATTCTACTGACATTAGCTGAATGCTTAAGTTACACTCGGTAAGGGAAAACAAATCATGTATCAGATCAACAAGAAGTCAAAATGCTTTAGTTTCTTTAAATCATAATTAGTACTACATACTTTTATGGTTTTAGTTTGAAGTCTCAATCCATTCAGAGTGTTGATAGCTTTTTCTGCATCCTTGGGGTCAACGTAGTTCACAAAACCGTAACCCAAGCTCTGTCCTGATCAAAGAGAGGAAGAAGAGTGATTATTAGTACTGCAGTGCTACACAGCGCACTGAAGAACAGTATCTGCCCCAGACAATGAAGTTTCAGGGGCTCAAAACATCTAATTTTTCCAGTAAGGTTAGTGGTTTTTAACTAGCTTGCTCTGTTTCCACAGACTGTCCTAAGATCAACACAGAAATGGCTACAGTCATTTCAATTAAAGACTGAAAAATAGCTATGCAAAATGGTTGTTACGATCTGTTAGAGACTAAAGGAAGCACAGAACCTTCAAGGTTAAGGCAACATCAAAAATCTGCTAACTTTTGAACATTTTAGTTGAACATAGAAAGTAGAGTGGCAAAATTTTGCCATTTCACTGCTTGAAAGTGAGTGTGTTTTAAACACATTTCAATATCAAAATTTAAGCCAAATTAGAACCCAAACATTTCTACAGATGTTTTTCACACACTAAACAGTCTCTCAGTAACAAGGCATTTAAAGGCTCTATTTGTTCCTATATTTGAAAAAACTGGTACAAGTAACTGGTCATGAGTTAAGTATCGTGCAAAGACGCAACATTTTCAGGTTTTTTGCATTGGTAATTGAGATGACAGATGAACATAAAGTGTTTTTAATTAGCTCTTAATCACTGAAATACAGCCCATTTCTAACAGTGTATTCCATCTAAGCACTTATCAAACACTTGATAGTTTAGAAATATACTATCCTTACCTAGCTGCCTTCAATATATCCCTTTAAAAGCATTTTTAGCATGTAAGAACGCAAACAGGTAGGAAAATTTAACATAGCAAAAGGACATCACTTAGTAAGAACACTGTCCTTCAGTAGGATGGACCTTTCCAGAAATACCCGCTCAGTATTCCTTGACCATTTTCTTTTTCATAAACTGAAACAACAAGATCCAAAAAAACCAATCAACAAGCCAAAGGGAAGCATCCAATATATCTAATTCACAAAATGCTAGTTTGAAAGATTAGCTTGGAGGTATAACAATATAAAAGGATAAACAATATTACATAAAGGAAAAAATAGAAAATTCATTTATTGCCAGCAACGATATAAAAGAACCTATGCTGCACTGAGTTCTTGTATGGTATCTATACAGCATGTATTAAAAAGTATATAAAGTAAAAAAAACAATGAGTTTGTAATTGATTAAACAAGACAAGAGAGGGTTTAGTAACAAATCCACCACTGCTAGCACACACTTTTTTGCACAAATTAGTTTACTATAGGACCAGAAGTTAGACAACCACTCCATGCCTCTGAGTTCTCCCCATTCTTCCCCATCTCTTCCACAAAACAGCAAACACGCACAAATAAATTGGCTAGACGAAGCCATAAAAAGCTCAATATATGCAAAGTTATTAACAAAATACATCCTACAAAACTAAATGGACAAAGTCCTGAGCAACCTGCTCTGAGCAGGAAGTTGGACTACAACAATCTCCAGAAATGCCTCCAACCTCAGCAGTTCTGTGTTTCTGTAATGAACAATATGGAAATACGCAGAAACACTTCTGTATTCATTTACAGCTCTACCCAGATATAACCAAGTTTCTTATCCTAGAAGTGCCTTTTTCCTTATTAGTTTGATTACAGTACACCAATTTCTGTACTTGTCACTTTACATCACTCCCACTGTCTGCAGAAACTCTTCCCAGCAGTGTCTCCAAAAAAGAGCAACATAGAGAAATGTCTCTTTTTGTACACGGCTTTTATTTCAGTCTTATTGCCTAATACAGAAATGCTGATTTTTGGCGTTATTAATCTCTTACAAAGGAATCCTTTAAACCACAACATTAAGAGATGTTAGCGTCTCAGGACAAGTTTGAACTCATTTCTGCAGTTTTCTAATTAAAAAAAACTTTCACTGTGAGAGTGGTGAAACACTGAAGGAGGCCACCCAGAGGAGCTGTGAAGTCTCCATTCCTGGAGATATGCGAAGTCCAACTGGACATGGTCCTGGGCAACCTGCTCAGGGAGAACCTGCTTGAGGAGAGGGAGTTGGCCAAATATCTCTAGAAGCCCCTTCCACCCTCAATGATTCTGTGACTGATCTATTTTAATTCAATTTTGTTTAACTTGAGCTATCATCTAAAATTGGAAGGTGTTCATATCTGATGTTCCAAAGGCCTAACATATTTGAAAAGGTTAAATAAAACTTCTTAGAGATCAAAATTTCACCTGAAGATTAGTGGTTTAACTACCCACTATCAATAATTCAGAGTAAAAAAATCATTTTCTTCACAGAAGCAGGTCTTTCTAGACGAATTGCAGCTCTCAACAGGCTATACAAATAACTGGAAATTGAACCTAATTCCTGGAATCAGATGCTTGAGGGACCACTCAAAGTCTTCCTGCTTGGGTTAAGAGAAGATGCTCCTTGAAGAGGTTTCCCAGTTCCTATTACATATGGCAGATTTAAAAAATCCTGACAAACATTTAAAAAAATGCAGTAGAAGCAGCTATTTCAATGATCCATCAGATATCCCAGTTATTGCAAAGTATGTCTGACAGCTGTTGGTACTTCTCACTTGGTGGGAAGGTGGCAGTTGTGTTACAAGAACTTATAAGCTCAGTTCTTCATAAATGTTTCATTGATGTACAGGAGTTCAGTGTAAATTTACACTAGTACCACTGCAGCTGTTCAAGCCAGAGAGAAGTACCATCTGACTGTGATTTCAGATGGAGAAAGCAGCAAACGCACAGCACAAATTTTACTCAAAATTAGAGATATCTGGTCAGTATAATTCAAGCAAGCTCTCCTTCTCTGCAGCTTTCCCCCTCCTCAATGCCTAAACTTTTTTGCTTTCAAGACAAATCAAGTAGAAGCACTTAAATCAGATCAGTAACTACACACAACATCTAAAAAGAGAAACTCATTATTTAATAATTGTAATGACCAATTTATACTGCCCGAAGCCAAAGATTAAACTGAACACTGACAGAAAACCGCTCTGGACTCTTCCATCTGTGCCTCTTCTACCCCAAACCGCATTTGTGAAGACAAAAACCTCCTGCAGAACACACACTTGTTTCCAAGTCTAGTAATACACTGAGATTATGTGTCCGAGTCCACAATGGCGTAATGGAAGAAACATCTGTAGTTGTCCGCCAGTTAAATAATCCTCAGATGTAAACGTGTATCAAAAAGCAGCTTAGTCTCCTACTGTTTTAAGACAGAGTTTGCTCCATCTGGCTCTTCCCTAAGCTTTGTTTCTTCAGCTAACACTACAGTCTGAAAAACTTCTGATTCCTCTCCAGGTTAGTTGTCCTGGTCCTCTACTATTTAGGTGCTTAGGTATTCTGGATATCCAGTTTAGTCTTTCCTAGCTCAACACAGACAATCACACATAGCACAGCAGCTATTTACTCCATAACTCAGAAGTATGAAGAGTATTAAATTCAGCTGATTTCTAAAGGAGTGGCAGTTTCTTATTTGTGCCAGTTACTTCTGCCAGTTAGAAGAAAACACTTACCACCTTCAAGGTGAATGCTCTTCTCATTTGCAGAAGTGAGCAACACTTCACAGGTGACATGCTCAAACTACCATTTGAGCTTCTACTTCTCAATAGCTGTTGTGGCTATTTCATAGCACCGTTTAAAGCTGTTTCTGTACACTTTCTACTAGATTTTATGCTTGGAACATTACAAATATTAGATACTGTGGTGCAGAATAAAATAACAGTTAGCTAAATGACTGGTAAAAGACAGTGTGACCTGAAGTAGGAAAAGCTAAAATGACAATTATCTGGAAAGCATGATGAAACAATAGAGGAAAAGCAGTTTGACTTGAATTTTGGGTCAACAAAATCTCAGTAAAAACCCCAAACCCACACAGCAATAGAAGTGCATCTCAAGCCTGTAAGACAGCAAAGGACTTACAGTGAAGTTTATAATTTGAAAATTCATATTCATTAATTACATTTTGTTTTATGTAACGACACTTACATAGTCAAATTCAAGCATAAGTGTCAAAAATCCTTTCAGTCAGGCATCTCTTTGAACCTATATCCACCACTATGATAGTCACAGGCAAATGTTCAACCTTTAAGGATGTGGCATACAAGAAACCATGAAATGGAAAGTACTACGCTACTAATTTTAACAGGGGAAACTGTTCCATTTACGTTTAAAGAGTATGAGCTTCATAAATATCACCTGATCACCATGTATGATTATGATGATGATACAAATGAAAGTAATTTATTAGACAATGCCAAGTTACTATTCAGCATTACAGCCAATATACAAAATGTACTTTGAAAGGAGAGGGGCAAAAAGTAATTCAAATTAATCAGTCTTTGAAAGGACCACTCAAGAGACTGAGTGGAGATCCATGTATACACTAGAAAAGTGTAGATGAAGTAATTTGACATTAAATATGCAGCAAGTAAAGAATACAGTAATTCAGCATTTAGCAAAGAAAAGTAGACAGACTTCACAGGCACCAGTCAAAGTTCAGGTAGGTAGAGGGAAAGAAACAAGTAAGAAGGTATAGCTGTGGTCACAGTGCTCCTGAATTTACTGTTGTGCCTTGAAAAAGTCACTTTTTTTTTGCTTTAAAAGTGCACAGGTCTAATTCACAGTACTTATCAGAGGAAGAATCACACACTAGTTCTATCCTGCACAAGTTGTTTCACAACTGTTTACTTGTTTATTATAAACAAAGCCTATTTAAATACTGTACACAGCTGTAAAAGCCCAAAGAAAATCTGCTATACAACCTTCAGAAAATGTCCCAAGGATTATCCACAGAGGAAGTGGTCATAAAGAGTATATATGACAAAAGTGATGTCTATTGTCCATTCTTAATATTTTTCTTTTAGAAGTAGTAGTAATGTTCCTTAAAGCAGAATAGATCCTTTTAATATAACTGGTAGAACAACATTTTCCTCCTTATGACAGAAACATTCAGCTTTCTAAACAGGAATAATTTAGAACTCTACTTATGTGAAAGGATTCCTTGGTTATTTTCAGCAACTACTTCAGCTTATTTAAGGAGACAGATTATAGAACAGTCCTGTTACAAGAACTGAATTTCAGAAGGAAAATCACGATGAAGACTTGGGTTGGACAAGTGGCTGTTTAGCAAAATCCAAGGAAAGTACAATTTTTCCTTATGGTAACTCAGATGGATTGTGGGATGAAAAAAATACATCACTAAACTGCACTGCACATTTCCGTGAGGTGCAGCTATTTACACCATTTAAGGGAGCTTACCACTGAATTACTGAATGCTCAAAAGCAATTACAAGCCAGCTCACTTCACTTGATCATCCTTATCACTACTTATGCAAAGCTCTCAAACTTGAGAAGGAGCAAGATCTAGAGACAAGGCATTTTCTGTTACTATTAAAATGTATTAAAATTATTCATAATGGAGAGATAAGCAACAGAGATGGTGACATGAAAGAAAAAAGTACTGAAAGCTGTCTGAACACTGATGCATCTTACTACCTAGATAAGTCCTCTGCTGAAAAGGGATTCCTGCATGAAACACTTGGTCACATGAAACAGTCAAGGTGTCCTGAGGCATTCCCCAGTCTAGTGCTGGGAGACTAACTAACAAAACCTGTTAGAGATTGTTCTAGATTGGACAATTAATAGGATGTTATTGAGTAATAGTGCAGAGCAACAGATCACCTATTTTCCTGCTGGTTGCTGTAGTCTGAAGGTTTAACTCAAAGTCCACTTCCACAGTAAATACAGCTCATTTCCTCCATCTGAATGGGGAACCTGACATTATTTGTTTCCTGCAGTGTCTGCTGCCATTCTCAGTTGCATACACCGCCCCCCACTTTGTTATCAATTTAGAGATCATATATTCTGATTGTAAGATGAAGCACTGTTCCTTTTCTAGATTCAAAATGACATCTTTGCACTCTAAAAGCTGGTGGTCCCTCCTTTCTATTGTATGTCTACTGACAGACAGTTTTAAGGGCTGGACTGCTAGTGGTGATCAGCTGTCCCAGGCAGCAATTTATGCCCCAATTGAACTGAGGGCAGCACCTGTAAACAATAACAAACAGTTAGACAAGTGCGCAAAAACAAAGGTTTTACTCTCCCTAGACCATCTGTATATAATTACTACCTCTTAGCAGTTTGTTCTTCTCAAATAATTTTTGCTATATCTAAGCTTCTTGTTTCTCTGGGAAATACAGAACTTAATTCTAAACAGTAATTCAACTGCACTGGAATGTAAAGGAACCTGAAAGACATTCCAAACTGAATTATCTGCCCTATCTGTCAAGCCTTTTTTCTTCTTTCCAACAAACCTGCATTAAGATTCTACTTTTATGTTAAGGAGTTAAACAGCTGAACCAGACCACATAGTCCAACCACACCAGGCCTGCAATTAAGATCTTTTACAGCCTTTCCTCTCAACCTCTCTGGGAAGTTGCCTGCCTGACAATTCTTCTTGCAAGAAAAAGGTATATTCATCAACCTTCATTTCCTTCCTTTTTCTCTTTGGAAGCAGCTGCAACAGCCACAGACAGCAGCTTACCTTCTAAAGCTTTAATATACCTGCCACATAACAGCTAAATTCCTCCATACTGCACTTCCAAAAAGAAGAACAGAAAGGACAAGAGCCTTCAGATCAGACAGCTTCCTTGAAGGTCAAGTTAAAGAGGTCCTCTCCCTTTGACTACTACACCCATAAACCTGGAGAACAAGTGTAGTTAATAAAAGAGTGGGACTACAGCATGGAACAACAGAAAACTTCTATAACTAGACAGATAGGAAAGAATGTCTCTGTGTAGTTGCTCCCTCCTGCAGTGGCCAAACAACAACGATCTATTTTATAACAGACCTTGGAGTGCAGAATGGCTGTAAAATGCTTCTGTTATGATTTCAACCCACAAGCTACCACTCAGTTTCAGGAGGAACATGCCCTAAAGACCGCAGCCACCTCAGAACCAAGACAAAATACTATTTCAGACACAAGTGCCAAAGGCAGCATCTTCAACAGCTCTTTACTCAATGCCGTTGGGCTGGATGCATAGTAAGAGACAGTTCAGTCATCTGAACTATGCAGTCCTGTTAACCAGAGTTTGCCTGAAAGTGCTTAAGTGTCATTTACAATCTGCTACACCTTAAAAGAAAGGCGTGAAAAGTAGACAAGTATTAGCTTTAACTTAACAGATGTTAAGTAAGCCCTTTCAAAAGCTACTTCTAAAATACTGAGAGCTGTTATCACCCAGAAAAAGTCCTTGTAAGGTTACAAATACACGGTGAACTCAAGTGCTGCATTTTCAGTAGTCTAGTAATATTTTATCACTCCTGAAAAAGACTGCATATAGGTTTTTTTTTTGTGTAGCATCATGATAAGAGAGCAGCTGATTAGTACAGTAGTTCTATTTCATGACTGACTAAAGCACCTTGGTAAATTACTAGGTCTTCTATGAATGTTTTTTTGGGGCAGAAATATGAAGTTTGACCCCAGAAATTTCTGGCCAATATCAAGCCTCCTTATTTTCTGCTTTTGAAGTCTCCTGCTGTCCAGCTGCCTACTGAATCTATGTCCTTACAATTCTCCTCTCTAAATAGCTACTGCTGAACATGATATTCCTACATGCATGACTGAGAAGGGCTGTCTTCCCAGACAAAATCCAGAGCCAATACTGTAGGACTTGATCTTTGCTTGAGCACACAGCTGTTTTTTTTTTTCAGTATTGCTCCACTAGTATAGAATAGTAGAATTATCAAATGACTAATAGGTGCTCAAAAAACAACAGCTTTGGTACTAGAAGAGTTTCTACCACTGCATTTGTTCCTAGGGTCAACTACGTGCATTATTTCAAAACGCTCTCCCTACTCGCATGAATCAAAACACTTGCCTTTTAACAAAGCTGGAAGATGCCTTCGTAACCTTGGCACACCCACCACACGAGGGAGTCCTTGGCTGCTGTTTCCCATCAGAGCTCTCCAATACCCAGTGCAAAGGTTGGGAAAGCTACCTTTTGGAAGTTAATTGTTGATTAAGCTGTCAGAGTACCCAGCTAATCCTGCACCTTGTCTAGAGTTCCTAAACATTCCTGTAAGGTCTGCAGACCAAACAGAATAGACAATCCACAATTTCAGAGAACTGCTTTTTCTGCAAAAACAAAATAGTGCCAAAACAAATACCTCAGCCAGCTGAGCTCTCAAAACCTTTTCAGTGTGTACTCAATTTCTGATAAGGTAAGACTGAATGAGTTCTACAAAACAAACTGGTTCGTTTTAAGAAGCAAGCGGAGCTAGGTTTTTAAGTTCCACTTCCCCTCCTCCACTTACTGATCTCTCCTTAACGGGTAAAAATAATGTAAGAAAAGTAGCCTCATTAATTGAGTGCTATCAGTGCTAATTATAAGAAGAACTCAAAATTATCACTCAAATTATCATCCTGATATGCATATTACATAGAAAGCAAAACCACCCAGAACACCACTTACATTTGGTTAATAACACATCTGAAAACTAATACATACCACTAAGCTATAAAACTACCTTCATGGTCTAGGACAAAAATTTACCAGAAACACACAATTACCATACCCTGGAAAATTTAAAGTCTAAATAGAAAACAATACATATTTACACATTTATTTTCTACAGAGTGCAATAAAAAAAATTAAGACAAGCAAGCATTTTTTAAAAATAGCTTCTTTCTACAATACAGTCATTCATTTAGTGACGTTTCAGACACTTTAGGCTATTTCAAGTTCTGCAAAAAATATCTTATTCCAAAATCATGAAGTAAAGTAACATAACCAGCAAGAACTGCAGTATCGCAAAGAAGAAATACAAAAACCACCTCCTATCTTCCCAAAAAAAATTACATACTATTTGCATCAATATATGACAGTGAAGAACATACTTCTGAGGTTAAGTAATAAAGTCTAGAAGCTGAAACTCGATGTCTGTAAGTCTACAGGAAAAAAAAACAAACCAACCATAGGAATTCTAGCAGACTGGAGACTTTTTTTACAATTTAACTTCAGCTGCATATGCTACCTTTCATGCTTTACTCCTTGAAGATCTCTTCGCCAGTCCTTGACTAAAAGAGAATAGCCCATTCTTTGTTTAAAGCTGTAAATGTCTGTTTCTGTCTACGAAGTTAATTGGCAAAGATCCACTAAGGTATTGTAAGATAACAAATCAGCTTCATATCTTTGTCAACCAAAGTCATGTCCACAGCAACTCCGTACTATGATTTATTCTGCTTTCATTGTTCCTAAAAGTTGCACAAACTGGTTGAAAAATGCTGTTAAAAGAAACACAACAGCATTACAGGCCTACATTTGAATTCATCTCACGGGCCTATATAATTTTTCACAAGTCTCCTAGAACTTCAGGGAGCAGACGTGTTCCCTGACCAGCATACAAAAGCAGTAGCAGCACTGCATAAGAGACAGTGTTACGCTAAGATCAACCTAAAAACTGCAAGTAGTCACAGCCTATGATGTCCTGAAGGCAAGCCAGTGTGGCCATGGGAAAGATCAATAGCATTTCTGGCTTCAGGAGCATGAAAAATATGATAAAGCGTTTCAGATACCCAAGTAAGAAACACTAAAATTTTTTGTTTGTCTGGATTTGCAATTCAAGACATCAGAATGCTCTCAGGTTGATCCTCCTGACAGACAAGCCTACAGAGCACTCCTGTGCCAAAACAGGGGGATCATTCAGCTAGTACCAGCTCTGTTTCAACAAAAGTTACTGCATCTTTGTAAGTCACCACTGTCAACTGCATCTGATGTAAGCCACCGAGATCACCACAGTATTATTTTGGCACTGAATAAGGCTAGAAGGACACACCCAGACATTCAATTCACTTCACTGCAGAAGTGCACATAAAACTACCCACAGAGCTGTGGTCTAACAAGAGCTGAAGAAGTAAGCACAGAACATCAGTGTTGCTTTCCTCCCACTTATAAATACTACCCAAGTTTCACAGTCCTCTGAAGCCTGCATTAAGGCTTGAACTGCATTTTAAAAGCAGCTTCAGTAAAATGAGGGAAACCGCACGAGACACTAAACAATCCCAAATTTAACTGCAGTTTGCTCACAGTTCCAGTAGATGGATACTATTTACGGCACACTTGTAACTCAACCACCACCGAGCCAGCAAGCTAGGCAGTTTCCAAGAAAACACCTGTAAACCACGATTGCTACTAGATTTCAATATTGATACTTTGGTGCCTTTTTCTCCCAAATCCAGCTTCTCAGCTATTGCTCTGAATCTGAAAAAATTGAAGACTGAACAAAAAGGACCAAACACCTAAGTACCTGACAGTTTATCCTGCCATACAGTAAGAAGATTATGCCTGTAATTAAACAGCTATTAACAAAAGTGTAAGTTATCCTAAAAGTCAGAATTTTTCAGAAAGATCCTTAAGTTTCATCTCTGTCAGGTTCAACTAAATTATTAATTTAGTGCCATTCTCCTGCCTTACATCGTGCATGGTTCTTTATGTGCGAGGAACATCACCAACCTGGCAAGGAGACCTTACTGCAGCCTTTCATTATTTAAAGGAGGCCTATAAGAAAGATGGGGACAAACTTTTATCAGGTCCTGTTGCGGTAAGACAAGAGGCAACGGTACTAGAAGGAGGTAGATTCAGACTAGATACACGAAAGACATTTTTTACAGTGAGGGTGATGAGGCACTGGAACAGGTTGCCCAGAGGTGGTGGATGCCCCATTCCTGGAAACATTCAAGGCCAGGCCGGATGAGGCTCTGAGCAACCTGATCTGGTTGGAGATGCCCCTGCTCCTTGCAGGGGGGGGGCTGGACTAGCTGACCTTTGAAGGTCCCTTCCAACCCTAATCATTTTATGATCATTTGCTGCTTCATCAAAAAACCTTGTTGATGTCAGATACAACAATAAGGGTGCAGCTCTGGTTCTTCCCCACAGCCAGTAGAGAAAGCCAAGGGTAGGGAAAACTGCAGAGACCAAGATTGACATGAATCTGATCAAACATGTTCAGTGCCAGAAGAGACATTAACTGAGGGCTACTAACAGATATGCCATACTCAAATGGAAAATCTCAAGCCCAAAGAAGCAGGGACTGCATGGGAAGGTGTATGCTTTTGTAGAAGGAAAAGTTACAGGGCATTTGCTTACAGACACTACAGAAGGTTCAGCACTGGTAGTCTTGCCTGTTACAGCCTCTCGTGTTCAAAGACAACTAGTGACAACCATGAACTGCTCCAAATAACAAACTAGCTTCTCATACTGTAAGCAGAAGCTCCTTACTGTGCTAAGGTGTGAAAGTATATCATGGAATTTGCTAAATCAGTTACTTTTTTGAAAGCTGGCTTTACCCTTTAATTTTTACAACTATTAGTCATGTGTTCTGTGCAGCTGCAAAGTTTGGTTTTTCGCAGAAAATCTGTTCCTTGTCAGGAATATGGCCAGCAGTGTTAAATATTCCACCGTGCTGTACCATCTAGTCACCTTAAATAACAAGTGGATGGACAGAGCATCTTGTTCTACTGCTGGACTGTTTAGAAGCATATAGTAATTTGCTCATTCAAGTAAAAAGCTAGCATGACACACTTGAAACATAAATTATTTTCCCAAACTTCACATTAACACATACTATTGTTGCAGCTTTTTTGTTTTACTTTCAGACTATCTGCTACTTAATCTCAGAGTTTAGAGAGACATCCTGAAATGTGCTGTGATGAAAGATGATGGAGCAGAACCTCCTGGAAACTATGCTAAAGCACATAGAAAATAATGCAGTGACTGGCAACAGCCAAGAAGGCTTCACTAAGAACAAATTGCCTGACAAATTTGGTGACCTTCTATGATGGGGTACAGCATCAATGGATAAGGAAAGAGCAATTGATGTCATTTACCTAGACTTGTGCAAAGCACTGACACTGTCCCACAAAACATCCCTGTCTCTAGAGACATGGATTTGACATATGGACCACTGTGTACACGAGGAATTTGCCAGATGGCCACACTCCAAGAGCTGTGGTCAAAGACTTGATGTCCAAGCGGAGACAGGTGATGAGTGGCATTCCTCAGGGGTCTGTATTGGGACCGGCCCTGTTTAACATCTTTGTTGGCAACATGGACAGTGGAGTAGACTCCACCCTCAGCAAGTTCACCAATAGCACCAAGCTGTGTGGTGCGGCTGACGTGCTGGAAGGGAGGGATGCCATCCAGAAGGACGTTGACAGGCTGAAGAGGTGGGCCCATGCCAACCTCAGGAAGTTCAACCTGGCCAAGTGCAAGGTCCTGCACATGGGCCCTGCACATGGGTCCTGCACATTGTGCAATCTCAAGCACAAATACAGGCTGGGTGGAGAATGGATTGAGAGCAACCCTAAGGATAAGGGCTTGGGAGTGCTGGTGGACGAGAAGCTCCACATGTGCTGGCAATGGCAGCCCAGAAGGCCAACCGCATCCTGGGCTGCATCAAGAGAATTGTGAACAGCAGGCTGATGGAGGTGATTCTGCCCCTCTACTCTGCCCAGGTGAGATCCCAACCTGGAGTACTGCATCCAGTTCTGGAGCCCGCAACATAAGGACATGGACCAGTTGGAGAGGGTCCAGAGGAGGGCCATGAAGATGATGAGAGGGCTGGCACACCTCTCCTACGAAGACAGGCTGAGAGAGTTGGGGCTGTTCAGCCTGGAGGAAGCTCCAGTGAGACCTGATAGCGGCCTTCCCATACTTAAAGGGGGCCTACAAGAAAGCCGCGGAGGGGCTTTTTACAAGAGCGTGTAGTGATAGCATAAGGAAGAATGGCTTTAAACTGGAAGAGAGTAGACCTAAGGAGGAAGTTCTTTACCATGAAGGTGGTGAGGCACTGGAACAGGTTCCCCAGAGAGGTGGTGTATGCCCCATCCCTAGAAGTGTTCAAGGCCAGGCTGGATGGGACTTTGAGTGACCTGGCCTGGTGGAAGGCATCTCAGCCCATGGTAGTGGTTTGGAACTAGGTGACCTTTAAGGTCCCTTCCCATACAAACCATTCTACAGTTGGTAAGATTTACAGAAGCTGTTAAAGGAATCAAAATGAAATGCAAGATCTGAGTTGTATTTTTTTTCAGTTATTTTCCCTTTACATGTGGATTAAAGTATTATGTCACTAAAACTAGAGGCTTGCACATTTTTATTTGGTTGCCTTTTACAACTTCCTACCTACTGCTATTCACACAGTATACTCCAGGAAGACAAAAAATCCACAGAAAACAGTAAAATAAATCCTTTTCTGCAGCTGCGCACAAAGAAACATGTCAGCCTGGCAAATTTGTATTGTAAGAACTGCCAGTTGAAGTGTACTGTGATGACAGAAAACAAAATACAGAACTCAACTGCTTTCATATAGCAAGGCAAGTATATATATTTATACTTGCTAAAAAAAAAGCTAAATAAAGTTCTTGCACATATTTTAGGTCTTGCTTCTATAATACAATATACTAGCTGCTTCAATACATAATGGTCCAATAACAAACCAGTCACAACTACCTGCAGCTTCAAGCCTTACTACTTGCTATTCTGCCTGTGGTGGCTGAGAGGAGGTACCTATGTTCTGCAGGGATACTCAGGTCCTTATAATCCACATGACATCCTTGGAGTTTAATGGACTTCAGAGAGTGCAAGTCAGTAACACTGCTACCCAAAGTGAAGTAAACTTCACTGAAACATCTTGATTACTACACAACGCAGTATTCTGAACAGCACAGTTACCCTGAAAGGCAGTGATGCCTGTAAAAACTTCCATATTACTCATGGTCTTTTAACATACACTAGTTTCCACTAGAATTAACATTTTCTCAAACAGTTGGCCTAGAATCACTAGGACATATCAGAAATATGTACCTACAAGCGCCTACAAAAGAGTATGCAGTGGTAAGACATGCCAAAGCAGCAGCCTGGGACTCTCAGGGTGGAAGCAAAGAGCACTTCCCCTGCTACAAGCACACAAGATAGCCCACATCACTAGGTCAGTGCCCATTCGCAAGAGCCCCTTTCATGGCTTCCTATAAGTTCCTGCAATCACTGACAAGAGTGAATTTTAATTTGTCTGCAGAAGAGTGTACATCACTTTAATTCCCATGAAAAAGCACAGCACTTGCTGCAAAGCAGAGTGATTTAATGAAGATGATGTTCTGATTCACTACATTCAGAAAGGTCCCTAATCATATTTAGCCTTATAAAGAGAGTCCCAGTTTTAAAACATTAAGTCTTTGTTTATGCTGTATATTGAGATCAGCTCTAATTCAGGTTAATATACAGATGAATAAACCGTTTAACCATCTTAAAAATAGCTTGTTTCCACAATGTCAGTAGTAAAAACCAACTAACTTAACTGAATCCCTGGAACAGACTATGCTGGTTTATTAAAATTTTTTGCTACTGTTTTATTTGTAAAAACAAAGCCTATCAACTTCTGAAAGGTCAAGACAGTGTCATGTCTGCAAAGAAACGAAAAGAAAGTGCAAAGACAATCAAGTGTTATCTTGAGTAACATAAGATTAAAAAGTTCTCTCATTTCCACCTGCTTGCATGACTCACTTCCAAGAGACATGTGAAGTGCAATAAATTATGCAGTTTACCACAGAAAAGCACAGTAAATGCTGCTAAGTCCTTTTCAGTAACATTAAATAGCAATACGCAGAATCAGAGAATAGTAACTCTAGGATACAATATTAACAGGTTTAAGATGAGTTTCCATTAATAGTGCTCTGGACTCCCACATGAGGCCTGGCTAAGAACATAACTCCTTCAGGATTCTTCTTGCAATTGAGACAATAGGACACTACTCCAACCACCAGCTAAGTAGGCCAACGCTCTGCTGTTGCACCTTCTTCCAACCAGTACATAAAGTTCAAAATTACTTTACTACCTTTGTGCTACAACACATTGAGTCCCTAGGCCACAACAGTGACTGCACTTTAACTGCAGAGTTCCAAACATGGACTATCTTAAAAATTAAAAAGTTGATGTTAATAACAACCCTCCTCTTCATACCCACCCCTAGAAAATCTATCCTTCAAGGTCTTAAGCGAGTTGCTCCAGAGACGAATCAAACAGTCACCATATATAAACTTGCCTTTGATCCCATTGAGTTTTTTATTCTTGATTTTATGTTTTAGTCAAGGTCTGCACAAGTCATCCTGCTGGCAAGACAGAGTTTGCCAGGCACTAACTTTTGTCCACATCCCTGCCCAAATTGAAGATTGTCAGGCTGCCAGAACTCATTCCCTATCTCAGCACACCACTAAGCAGCAGCTAGCAAGAGTCCCTGCCTCTCACAGACTCAGTACATCACAAAAGAGCATCCAGCTTCAGATAGTTCCTCCGTTAGCTATCAAACTACTCTACTCTCCCACCACAAGTGTACTCAAAACCCTGCAGAAACATCTGACTGATTAGTGATACAGGACTGCAAACATCATGCACACTGGGAGTAAAGACTGAGAAGGAAAAAGTGCTGAGGAGGTTCATAAAACCAGTAACCTTATTTTGGACAGGGGTAAAGTTGTGTTTGTCTGTTCTTTCATGTGGTCCTCCCAGCATCAGACACTTGTACTACATAAACAAATACCTGGAATTCCAGCTACTACTGCCCTACCATCCTCCAAGTTGTTGTTTTTTTTTTTGTCATGGGAATGTTTAAAGCTTCCTACACTGTAGATAAGTAGTCACTTTGTAGACTAAGCCACTCCACAGATACACCATAATATTTGTCTCCTATTGCTTCCTCTGGGACATTAAGAAAAAAGGAAAACAGCTTGCCTAGTTTGTCTCCTACCTCAGGACCACATACAGTACTTGAAAACAGCAACAAGTCTAGAGTCTCTGATTAAGGCTTAAGTATATGATCATACTTTCTTCTCTTATTCCTGTACGATTAGTTTAGATGCCCTGGAATTGGTCTTACATTAAGGCAAGTGAAAGACTTTGGCTTGAAGAGTAAGCTAACACTCTTCAAAGCAACAGTGACAAAGAAGCTTGACAAACCTGATCGCCTAGGCTTAACTGAACAATTAGATCACCCTGAAGTTTAAAGTTCACATACAGAAAGTCAGAAGCTTTGCAGTAGTACTGACAAAACTTAACTTTTCCAACTGCTCTGCTCTTGCCAGACATTAACATGAGCTGCTTTTGCATTGGTATGACAGAAGTGGAGGCAACTACAGAGGTTTCAGATGCTTTAGATTCAAGCAGCCAGTCAGACAACAAACTTTCTACTGCTTCCACTGAGGCCACACAATATATTTTCCTCGATTACCAGAAGATTTCTGTAGAAGTCACAGCAAGTGTAAGAGCCATCACTAAGAAATTGGTGTTTCATCAGAACATTGATGAAAGTGTTGACAGTACATTGCAAGGAACTATAACCACTGGGTGAAACAATTAAGATAATGTTTTAACAAATTCTACTCCATGGAAAAAAATATCACCGAAACTACCGGAACAGCCCTTCAGAAACAGGGCTTCAGACTGCTCCCATTAAATTAAAAAATGAACTCCAGGGTGCCTCCCTGCCCACCAACAGATTTTTCAGAGGCAGAGAGGCCCTCAAGGTCAACTCATTTCAATCCTGAAGTGCGCAGACGTCTTCAAGGAACTGGGGCATTGCTACAACACAGTCCTAAATGCACTCTAGTGTTGCATATGTGACCCCAGACTGAATATTAAATAATAACATGGGAGACAGCTTCATTCAAATCCACAGGATACTGACAAGTGTTTGGGTCAAGACAGCAGTATCCATCCTTGATTCCTCTGAATTTCAATACATGGCATTGACAACCCAGTATGTAGCAGGGTTTTCAAGTCTTAAAATTTACTAGGGGATTACATCAGGGACTGAGACTCTTGACACTGTCTGCTAATAAGGACACACAGGTTAAAATTTCTTTTCTTCATGAAATGTTTCACTGCTCACAAATTGTTCTGCATGTTTCCTTTCCTTCACTTATGCACATCCTATCAGATTTCTCAGTATTCCTACATTGGAGCAGTCTCATCTGCTTGGCAAATAGCTCAGTTCCAGCATGTCATAAATGAAGTTTCACCTCATACAGGAGCCAGAAGATGCATCCATTATTGATGTGGACCAACCAGAATTTAGACAGTCAAGGGCAAACCAAAGCTTTGCCTCTTGTTAATTCTCATTTGCAGTTTAGCCTGTATGAAAGCGTATTTCAATTTCTATGCTCCTCTAATCTTCTCATCAATCATAGGTATTCATCAAGTATCTAGTATTTATGGCAGTTAATTTAAGATAAAAAATTACTGGTTTAACATAGGAATTAAACCAATACAATTCCGAAATTCATGCTGAGTCTCTTCCTTCATAAAAAGCTAGTAACAGTCCCTGTTATGAACTGTAGAAAGAAAAAGAAAATTTGCTTTTCAAGAACTCCGTAGAAAACCTGAAATTGAGTACAAACAGAACTGAAACTAGAGCATTCTCTCCCCAGCCTCCACAAACACAAGATAATCTTGCTCCAGGCTACTTAAATCAGAAGTATTGCTCCCAATGCAGTTATAAGGTCAGACACCACATTTCTCAATCTCATTTATAGTAAAACCTTATGGAACAAGACCAATGCAATGTTTTTGCTGGCAGCTGAATATATACCTCAAAGCTGAGGAGCTCCTCTCTTATAAAGGAGAGATACCAACTGTATCTCCAATAGTTCCAATTCTGGAGTTCTCATCTATTAAGAATGTAATTAAATTCAGGATCCTTAGACATCACTCCATACTACAGAAAGCATCATACCTTCAAACAAGAAATATGCAATTAAGTCTTGCTCCATTCTGCTCCCAGGTAAGGAGTCTTTTGACGCTAACTAGCAGCAATGTGAGCTGCTAGCATACAAAATATCAAAACCATCCTATAAGGATGTAGGCAATTTGCATACCCATCATTAAGACTTTGAGGCTCACTTCTGTGTACCTGCAGCAGCCTCCTAATTGGGAGATGCATGTAGTTCTTTAAGCAGCCTTAATAAGGAATGCTAAATATGCAAACTCAGATCTGCAATACAGAGATAAATACTTTGAACAGCTATCCCACTAGCTGACTGGGTATCAGTTGTAGCTTTCCAATCCTGCAGCAAAAGGTCAGGAAACAGCTAAGCAAAGGCCCTTTTGTTTTGAAGCACTGAAATCATTACATATAGAGAAGACAGGCTTTTTTTTCCCTGCATCAATCAGCCTTCAGCTGAAGACAGTAAGGTGTGGCATCAGCCCAGTTTAGTTTCTTTGGCAACCCCAAGCACATTCTGTATTCTTCACAAGAGAAGAGCAGAAATTTTTGAGGTTTGGTCAGTCCAAAAGGACTAAAAGCAGTGGTTATCAGTAGCCAAAGCTATCATACTTTAGCTAGTGGAATGGTTAAATCTAATGTCTTAAGAGCAAGCAAGGTCATTCAAACCCAAAGGGGAGGCAAAGCAACGTTCATTCAAAGGCACAAAAGTCAGAGACTATTCAGTAAGAAGGAAGCCAAAGGGTCAGTGCTGGGCTTTACAGACCCTCATAGCTTGACTCATTTTGTGCCACTAAATGGTCCCTACCTCACCAAGGCTAAGTTGTCAGCAACCACTCACTGAAATGAGGAACAGCCACGAAGCACAGCGTAGTGAATTCAACAAGACAGAAGTATACATTCTGGCAGTTGTCTTTTAAATATACTGCTCACGCAGGATTCCCTTGGTTTGGGGAAATTTGCTTTCGAATTTACAAACTGTGTGTAGAATAGTCAGTAGAAAAGATCAAGACTAAAAAAATCCTGTTCTTGCAGTCATAGAAGACAGCATCACCTCTCTATTCTTGAGTATGGCCATCTCTCCTTCTCTTTAGTTTCCTTTGTAAGGTATCTGAAGTCAAGCCTAAAATTGACTGATGCTGTATAGAGCTGAACTGCAGGAGGTCCAAGAAGTAGAGCTTGCGAATCCACCTTGTGACGGGGGATACAGAATTGTAGTTTGACAATAGAACTTCAGAGGACAGTAGCCAAAAGTGACCAAAGTAAAAAATATCCTGTTATATGTAACAGGTTATTCAAACACCATGCACAAGTCAACAAAAAAACCCCCCAACATTTAGACATGGTCACAAATGCTGTCTCCAGCAAGCAGAGAATGGTGACAAAAAAAGCATCCTCAGAAAAGATGGTGATTATTCAGTATCCTAATAGTATTTTAACTAATTATGTATTAGCAGAAGGGAGGTATGATCACTAGCAATTAAACTACTTTGTATTATTCAAAAAAGGTACAGGCTTTAGCTCTGTCTAAAGTTAATCTTGCACAGTTGGTCAAATTTAGGAGAAGAGATCCCTAACTTAGCTCAGTCTGCTGACCCTCAATAGATGCAGATCAACTAAACACTTGGGAAATACTCCCCTTGGTGTCTTTTTGCTGCCAGATTCTTGTTTAAGCACCATCCTTGTACTGATGTAGTGTCTGCATCAATGTGGGAAAAGTAGCATAACTTCATGCTGCCATGCTAGAGGTCATCCGGACAAGAGAAGAAAGCATTACTACATGCCAAATACAAGTCCTGGGACTGGTGCAGAGCTGTCTCAAGGCTTTTAGGCCTTGTTCTACACTACTCATGTACACAGATGGGGAACACATCTCTCCAGCACACCCAAGCCATCAACACAAACATGCGTAGCAGGGGCTGAAGCCACATACAATCTGCATTAATTAAGCTCTGTCTTCCCACCGTTGCTGCTCAGGGAATGCTAAGTCACAAAAAGCTTTCATTAAGGATGAGAAAAACATCCACGTTCTCCCATTACCTTTCAGTAACAGGAAAGTATTGGCTTCCATCTCTTAAACCAAAGCATAGAGAACGTGCAGCCTCAAAGAGATGTAGTTTTAAATACACAGAACCTAACCAGCACATTCAAGAGCTGCAACCAAGAACATAAGATGTGTTCTTGAAAGCTGGATATTTAATGACTCTGAAAAAAAAAAAAAAAAAAACAACCCAAAAAACCCCAGGAAATAAAATACCAAAGTCAACACCACATAAGTGGTACATGAATGCTTTTTAATTTGAGAGAGCTGAGAGTTGAAAAATGGAGATGAGAAACTGAACTTTGCCTACCATACTTTCATTCTTCTTTTAAAGTGCAGGCATCCATCTGGTAGTTCTTTCAAAGTTAAACAATATGTGTGCCCTGTGCACCAGCTGTTGCTAAAGTACTAACAGAATACATCACACTGCAGTTCATACTTGTACTTTCAGCATGTACTAATTCAAGTGTGTATCCTAAAGAAATTGCTCAAGTGTCTCAATGCAAAAGCGTCTTTACCTACAAAGCTGAATAAATCAAGTCCACCCTTTTCCCAGTGTACAATTTAAATTACCTACATCCCTACAAAATGGAAGTTTTGCATCAGCTAGAGCTAATGAAGTCACAACTCCAATGGAGCTGAATAAAACCCAAAATAAATCTTGTATAAAAATCTGATTTTCCACATCTGAATCTTCTTTCAAAACTCTCTAAAGCTCAGAATATATAAGTTTCCTGTTAGCATTTACAGCACTTCATACAAACCTGGGAGAAATGCAAATACAGACATTTAATTTTGAGGTGTAAATTTTAGGTATCGATGAACCTAAGTTCCTTCTGACTAGCAACACGAGCATTAGTTTCTTCCACATTTATTCCATGATTTAAAAGAATTGCACAACACTATCTGACAGCTTACTGTCTGGAAAATGAAGAGATGCAGAAAATCCCAATACCAACATACCTGTTATTTTGTCCCTGACAAGCTTGCAGGATTCTATCTCACCAATGCTGCCAAACAAACTCTTCAGCTCCTCTTGTGTCATGTTCTGCGGAAGGTAGTTGACTATTAAATTGGTCTTGCTGTCTTCTGTGTTCCCAGAATCAACTGGTGATGAGCAATTGTTTATGGTGGTTGAACCATGGGCTGTGTTATTGCAAGTTGGTCCATTAGACAGTTGTGTTTCCATGGCAGCAATTACCTGCTGAAAAACACAGAAAACAAGAATTATCAGAATTCCTATTTCATCATCTACTAGGAGATTCCAGACAAGAATCTAAAAAGACCTATCACTATGCAGAAGTGGCATACTGCCTCTATAAAAAAAAAAAAAAAAAAAAAAACAAATACAAAAG
>WHYT01017110.1:565854-579535 GCA_009806455.1 Tetrax tetrax
CCCTAAAAAAAAAAAAAAAAAAAAAAAACACCAATGCAGAAGGATTTAACTGTTAGTCAAGGCAATAGTTTAAAAATAGCGGCCATTAAAGTTGCACTAAAGTCTTCTAGGAGCTCTCTCAATTAAGTCAACACTCAGAACTTACAGTTTCCATCCTTCCCCACTCCCTTCTTTTAGGTGCATCACAGCCTTATTAGTACAGAAGTTATCAAGCAGATTCAGCCTGTTATAAGGGTAATCATTTCTATTAATTTACAGTTGATAACTGTAATGATCATATTCGGTGGTTTTCAAAAAGAGGTAGGTTTTAACTGTATCTTGAGTCAATTTCTCATAAGCAATAGCAGAAACCAAGATTCAGTACTTTAGAGATAAATTAATGTGCTGGGATAGAAACCAAATTCTTCCTTGATAACTTCTAGGTCAACCTTCTGTCATCACAGGTTGGAAGCAGATTTCTAAATGCTTTTATTTTATTAAACTGACAATTCCTGGTTCTCATTTCTTCCCTCCCCTGCACCCTGAAAACAGTTAAATTTGATACTTTAGCTTGATTTACTTTTAGACATCAAAATAAGGGAGTGATCATCACTCCAGGAATTACTGTGTTTCACTTCAAAGTAACTGACTGTATGATTGGCAGATACAGCAGCAACCATTTGGAGAAGCATCAGTACTTGCTCACAAGCTACCACAGGTACAAAAGGCTCTCTGCCATCTCAGTCAGTCACTGAATGGTAACAGTTGGTAAATACAGTGGATTCTTAATAGCAACCCAATATCCAAGACTTGGGCAGCCTATCCTGTTTGAGATCAACTATACAGGACAACATCCAGCAGAAAAGTCTATGAATTAATTCTCCAGTTAGAAACACTTCAAAGCAAGACTCATCAAGAAGTTTCACTGAAAAAAATTCCAAACACTGAAAGACAGTAAAAATTTCCAGAAGGAAGGAGTTCTCACACAAAAAAGCCTATGTAATATCACAGTGTAAACCTTTACAGGTCCTGACTGTGATTTATCTGTCCTAACTGTCCTGTTAAAAGCAGCACGTGCAATCAATGCATACCCAAACAGCTGATTAGGTCAACTGTACTCAGGAAGTGCGAATTTGAATTCCCAAGAACATGAGAGGGGATAAGTTGAGTGTCTTAAACTACAATTCAGATATTCTTGGGAACACGTTTCCATTTTTGCATAAAGAAGTATTTTCCAAGGGGTTACTTCAGCACAACACAAAAAAACCCCAGAAGATGCATCTATTAAGAACATTTAATATTAAAAAATGTGATCTAGTTTTCCTGAGGAGCTACAACTGGAACAACATTTTCTTCCCCTTGTGACTAACTCCAATGGTTAACCTGCTCCTGGCACTGTGATGAAACAAGTCTGCTGAAAACATGAGAAAGTAGATTACCCCAGTTAAGACAAATTACTTTTTACAATATTAGGGTTCTTGGCAGAGCTAGCAGCCACAAATGCTTTGCTCTGACTGAGGCTCTCTAGGATTGCTTTTTTCCTCCCTTTCTTTTTTCTCAAATTTAAAGTGTTCACTGATCAAAATTAGCAGGATTTTGCAAGGACAACAAATAATCCTCACTTAATTGCACATTTATTTTCATGTTCAGGTGGCAAGAATGAGATCCTAAGCCAACACTCAAATGAACAGCTGCAGTAGCCTGTGTGTGCTGAAATTACAGCATTTCTCAGCTATAGAACCATCTGCTCTGAATAAAGTGATATTAATGTTTTACAAATAATGCATATTCCATTGATAGATCAAATATAACTGTTCATAAAACACAAAGCACTTCAGCAGTTACTAAGTATTTTCCAGCCAGAAAAATAGTTTAAGAGATAAACTTACAGTTTTCAAACAATTTCTTAGAATAAGACTTGTAAATATACTTTTAATATAGTAATCATAAATACAAAGTATACAGGTTTTTAAAGTTACTGCAATTTAGTATTCAGACCATACCAAAACCATTTTAGTACAATTCTACTCTTCAATTATCCACTGGGTATTTTGAATTAGTTCTAAAATCTAATTGACATTAGAAGAAAGGCAAGCCACTGCAGTGTAATTTCTACAGGAGATCACCATATTATAGAAAAAGATGTCATGGTACACCAGTGCGCTCTAGGCTCTCACAGAATAGGGACACAACCTGCAGCCTATAACGAAACACAGAAGAGAGTTAACATTCCAAATGGCAGATTAAAAAGAGTTTGGTATGGCCTCAGCACTATTAACATGAAAGAAGTAGCCTACAGAATTTAAGAAAAATCCCACAGACCCCAGTCCAAGGCTCTGCTGCCCACGAACCACTTCTAAGCAGAGAAGCCACATCACAGAGTCTGACTGCCATGTTAGTTTGGAGTTGCCGTCTGCAATATGGACACAAAAAGTACCGTATGTTAGATTAGCAAGATAATGCAACAAATCAGTTTGTACAAATTTACAGTAATTGCATTTATATTCCCAGCACGTCCATGCAGTGTGGCTTAATTGGATTTGAGGCAATTCCAATCTAATCTTTCCAAATTCAGTTCTAAAGTTATTTTTCTTACATTAAATGATTATTTTTTAAGAAGATTTAAAAGATAATGCACTCTAGTTACCCCTGCACCTACCCTGGAAACTACCTGCAGAACCACATCATGTCTAAAAGGAACTATACCACAAAACAAGTTTTCAGATCTTCAAGATGGAACGAAGAGGAAAGAAAGAAAACACAGTGAGTCTATTTTCCATTAGCATGTAAGATGACCACGCACCATTGAAAAACAGCTCCCCTTACGTGCCCTTCCCAGACCACAAAAAAAAATACACAAGATAAACTATTTTGCTAGAATCCTATCTGTTCTTAAAATCCTAGGTTTTAAAAATTAAGTAAATTAAAATCTTGCATAGATGGTATTCATTAAGTTTCCTTGCAATAGCTGTTTAAGAATACCACTGGACATACAAGTGGCAGCAGAGTCAAGGATTTCTCAAGTGGAATAAATTGCGCAAAATATGCAAGAGTTCTTCATAGGGTGTTTTTGTCCCCAAGCACACTGTTTGTTTTTAAATAAAACATCATTGCAAATTCAGTTGAGTTAAAATGAACAGTGCTAAGAGAATACCACAAAAGCTAATGGGCCATTTGCAGATGATTAGAAGCAATCCAAATGCTAAATATAACCACAATACTGGCACAAATAGGAAGACTGTTTGTTGCCACAGCTTGAGACTGGTGTAAATACAAGAGACCCTTCTTGCCCCTGCTTTGTAGATGAGGTATGTCCAAATTTGATGAAAAAACAAGGACTCAGATTTTGGAAGGCTGCTGCATCCAGGGTTTATAAACACATACTTCAAAACAACTTTTTCTGTTTTAAAACAGTGTAAATTAGTCTTCATTTCAGTTTGCTACCAAAGTCCATATGGTTACCTGACTTCATACCCAGTCTTTATTTCTAATTTACACTGACAAAGGCCTTTAATCATCTCTTAATGCAAAATACTGACACTTTAATATCATAGTCAAGCTTGCAAGCCATTCTCTCTGGTCTCAATCCACAACCAATGCTAACAACTGCATTTCTGAAGCTCCCCATTGTACACAGGCAAGTATGCTTGATAAACTGCTTATTACACGAAAAAAAAAACAAACCCTGGAAGTCTCAACTGACTACTCTTAAGCCCAGACAAGCTGTATTAAGGACACTGCATTAAAGTAGCAGTCTACAAAACTCTGTCCTGCAAAGACTGCAGTGATATTCACAAGATGATGCATTTGGCTCTCAGCAAAGCAGCATGAGCTGACACATTATTTGCTTCCTGTCAGCCACGGGCTGCAGAAGGAAAACTGCAGTAGGATAGGTCACATGTGTGCACAGGACTTCAGTGTACTGGCTACATAAACTTCACCGTGCCCTTGAGCACCACAGCGGTTCTCAAAAAAAGCAAAGAGCATCTCATTTGAAGTAATTCTGGTTTGCGTAACACACCTATCTTCACTGAAGTGTTCCACAAGGTACTCACATTAATCTACAAGTTAGTTCTCCAGCAGCCACACCATTATCATAGAATCATAGAATCACATGGTTGGATGGGACCTATGAGATCATCTAGTCCAACCGTCTTCCCACTACCATTGCTGCCAGATTATGTCCCCAAACCAGGCTTTGTTCCACAATTCTTTTACCGATTTTATTATTTCAAAAGTGTATAGAATGCTCTTTTACACCTAGTGTGAAAAACTAAAGTTCCTACCCTTTTATATACACTTCTACCCGATCTGGGGAAAAAAAAAAAAAAGGATTTAACCAAAGAAAAATTAGTTTTAAAATCAGTTTCTAGACTAAAAACTGTAGTTTAAGATTAAAATAGCACATTAGCATAGAATTCCAGCTGTGACTAGTCCCCAAAAGAGTTTTAAAATAGTGAACTACTGAAGAATCACCAGTACCATTTAAAAAGCTGATACAGTTTTTGACTATTGGCCTCAGAGACAGTGTTACACTTGGATTATTGCAATAGCTCGGCAATTACTGCATTTAAAATTTAAAAAGTTGGTAAGCTCAGGAAACAGGGCTTTATTCTTATTAAAGGAATGTAAATTTGTCTTAAAATACATTCAGATTAAGGGGAGGACAATTAAGTGAAGTTGGAAATCTGCTCCTTGTTTAGAGTCCTGAAAGGAAGCAGAACGGAAGACAAAGTTGTTCAGTTCAACCTGTGAGCGGTTCCCTTGGTTAACATGCAGTCCAAGGGAGCCATCTACCTTTCGATAAACTCACTTCCAATTCACCACGCGCTGTTAAGATTCTAAATCCAAACACTCTTGAACGCTCTTAGCAGCATTAACTGAATCCTCATTTCTAATTAGCTGCAGTTCAAGTCAGTCACAAGTAAGGTTTGCCTAAGTAGAGAAGCAAGTAGGCTTTATTTTTTGAAGACATGAGGAGTTAAAAAGCCATATGGTTTATGTGATTAGTTCTGGTTGCCATAGAACAGTTCCAATTATATCAACAGTAGATTTTTGTACAAGCTTTAGAAAAATAAAGTAGAGCTAGCAAGATGAAGACCTGCAAAACAAAGTGGTCTACTAGTTTTCTCTGCAAAACAAGTATTTTGGTACGTAACATACTGAACTGCTCATGTTCAGCTGAAAATGGAAGCTGATGCTGGATCTTGGCAGTGTTGAGACAGAATCAAGGTTTCTGACAAAACAAAAAAGCCTTCAACCACTTATCACCTCAGATGCATACACTAGGAGATAAATCTTTAGTGCATCACACTCCTAGAAAGCCTTTCTACCACCTGTTTTGAGTCACATATGTGCGTCCCTGCCACTGAGAAAAAGATTCTCACATAGAAGTAAATTACATATAAAACCTAATTACAGGCACCACACACACACAGAAAAAAAAAAAAATCACTACACTGATGCCTGCCCTGGTTAAGCTATATTCTTCTAAATGGTATTATTACATAAAAGTGATTACTGAAAAATCAGCAGCCTGAATCTAAGTGGCCAGACACCAGATACTAAATACATTTGCCTCCAACAGGTTACCATTGTCCAGAGGAAACTGAGGCTGCACCATGAGATGCTTCCAGCATCAGGGGTCACAGCTGATACAACACTCTTCATAAAATCTAAACATGCTCCTGATGAGTTATACATTAAGAGACTTTCAGAACTTGCTGTAGACTTCAGAATTTGCCCTTTTTTTCATCTTGGGTAGAGACAGTGCAATAGAAGCATGCACAATTATCACATGTTGCTATCTGGATAAGGAGATGTTACAGATTTTGTTTTTATAATACTATATAGCACAAGTAGAACCCCATGGCTGAGTATAATGTCCTTTATATCTTCCAGATATGGAAGTCTAAACCAGAACTTTAGTCTCAGCTTGTAATAAAATTATTCTCAAATTTAAATACCCACTGTGTTTTACAGATTATTTATGCCACCTATTCTGACTTACAACTGTAATGAAGGTAATTTAACAAGGATAAGTTGTCTGTGAGGAGCGTTGCTTAAACACCTTAAAAAGAAAAAATCATTTATTATTTGACAGCTCAGTGAAAGGCAATAGCTCTGACATAACCTAGATGCTGGATTTTGCTTTAAAAATATAGAACTCAAAAAATTTACTATCCCCCCAAAATAAAGTGCACTATTTTTACTTTGAAAAGCTATAATTCTTAATGCTTCCTCTCTGATGATTTTTCACTGCAGTTTTAATATGAAGGGTTTATTTTTGTTTGAATAGTCAAATAGCTTATGAGTCTGCATGAAAGCACAGCATTGATTTGTGCACACTCAAAAAAGTTGTACAATAAGAGATAACAGAGGCTGTTGAATCCAGCATATCCAAAAACTATTACAGAGGCTGCTAGAACACCACAAACTTCTTCAGGGCTAAAGGCCTATATAGGCCAGAGAGCACCTCTTCAGTCAACAACCTCGCCTGTCAGAACAAAACACCGCTCCCTCTTCCTGTTTCCCTGTAGGAAATGTAGCTGTCAAGGAGAGCCTGACCATTGCTCATATTGTGAGTCTGCACAAACAAGCAAAACCATGCTAATTTCTTAGTCTGTTTTCACTAAAACAGCACTTCTCCATCAGCAACCCTCCCCACTTGCATATCCGTGTCATTCCCTCCATTACACTATTAAAAAAAGCTGTAGCATGAACTAGATTAAGATACTGCTCCAGAAGAAAACTCACTCATCCCAAGAGAAGTACCTAGTAGAGTATCTCTTGATTTATGTGAAGTTATGAGGAAGAACTTTCATACAATACTGATCAAAGAAAAACAACCTCACAGAAAACTTAAAACTAGCTTCTGATAATAAGGTAGTCTCAAAATTTTCAAAGTAACTTGCAAATGTACTACTGTAGACACAGGCACTCTTAAGACCAGAAAGCAGAGGAGTCCTATGCAACAAAAAAACAACTACTTAGTCTCTCTAAGGTGATAGGTTAGAAGGGAAAACCTTTCCACACTGGCTCCTGTATGAACCACAAAACAAGTAACACTGCTTAACACTTCTATACCTTGGCCTCAAACACATGGTGAGAAAGTGAGTGAAGAGATGGAAGATGCATATGGAAAAAGTCATATAGACTGTAAGCAAAAGGGTTTTAATTCATCCTTGTGACTGGTGCTACAAAAGTTGATCTGCAGAAGCTTTCAGCAAGGATAAAGAAGCAGCTAGACAGAGTTGCCCATTCCAGGTAGGCAATCAGAAGACCAGTGGACAACTGCAGACAGCTGAAAAAGAAACAGCCATCAGTTCAGGCACGAATCCTGCTATGAGGAAAATAATCCTGAAGAGCTTGAAAATTCTGGTGATGCACTAAAAGGACAAATGAAGAAAGGGCAAGTTATCTACTGAATGTAAAAATGTAGAGACAATGTACAGAGAACACTAAAAATGTATACTGAGATTTAAAAGTGTCTTCACACATATGCAATGCTTTTGGAAACTCTTGGGATTCCTGTAAAACACCTAATAACCTAAGGGATGCTTTAAATAATATCACACTAATACTACTAGTATATTAGGAAAGAAGTAAGCATAAAGATGTGCAACGAGTTCTGAAAATATAATGCATGAACAAGGTGAAGAAATTGTTTGACAATGGAGTAACCTAGAGACCATGCAGGAGGCTCTTCTTTCTGACTGCAATTACTGACTCACTACCTCATCAGCTGGGGTAAAAAGAGGGAAATATACAGGTTAATGTAAGTGACCTTAGAAACCATACTAGAAATATCAGCTCTAATAGTCTTCAGTAAAACAAACACCTGCATTCTGTTAAGTGACCAGTTCAAGTGAGATTCCAATAAAGTAAAACCATTTTTATGTTCCTAATTATTCATGTCAATTTAGACACATAACCACTTCTACCAAGAGAGCATCCACATACAGTATTAATTAGCTTATACACAGCATGAAAGAACTCAGCACAGGATTATATTAATCCTTTCCACTGCTCCCTTTTATTTAAAAAAAAAGTTTAAAGCCAGCTGAGGGGACATGATTGCTTTTGTTATTTTAGAATGCCTAATAAATGTCAAGTTGGGCCCATCTGAGCACTGCCAATATTGCTGATGTTCAGCAAGAGTTCCACCAAAACTATCACTGGATCACACTGATAGCTCTTTAGGACCAAAACAAACAGCAAACCTTGAACAAGTAATGAACAATTCCAGACTTGATTGATACTTTAAATGATACCATTGTTTAAAGGAAAGGATATTCTCAGACTTTTCAACTGCACCCTATAATTCACAAAATCTTTCCAACTGCAGTTCTTGCTCTTATTCATTTAAACACTTGCGTATGCTGTCCCAGTCTCATGTGCTAGCTTCCAGCCTTCTAGCAAGTGCTCTCCAAGGCAATGAAATTCTGTGAAAATGGAGATGTATACTGCAATAAGTTACAGTATCTTACTGCAGGCATTTCCCTTCAGCATTAAACAACTGCAGTCCTCTTGAGCCTATGAGAATAACACAAGAAAACAGATTCAATGGGGTGAAAGGAGACAACTTGAGGACTCTTCAAATATAGCTTCTTTATACCTTGAAGAGTTTCAAAGTCAACATCCACTCTTAGACATACAGCACCTGCTCCACTTGAACTGGCTAGGATACCTACTCCAATTTTTAGCATTTACCTCACTATTTAGGTTGGGCTGTGTAAACTTTCCTCTTTCACACTGCAGTTACATCCTTCTGCTCCACTGGTAATTTCAAAGCTGAAGTTTTACCAATAGCCACGAAAAGGAAGCAAACCAGGTTAGCTTGACTCTGAAGAGATACTTGAGTTTAAAAACAAAAGTTAGAAAAACAGCTTCTTCCTGATCAAGAATGCATGTGTCAACCTCAAGGCTCCTCCACTACTCTACTTACCCTTCCATTCCTCTCCCTGAAGGAGAACATAGCTAAAAGGTTTGTCCCTCATGCACTCCAGTTTTCTTCAGTGCAATGGAAGGCCCAAAAACAGACAAGAAGACTCATCTTCCAGGCTGAAGACAACAAGGTTACGGGGACACCTCTGCTCCACTGAATTTTCATGGCACATCCCACTCACAGCTCCCTGGTAAACTGAAGAGATGGCTGGGCCCAAACCTCGGCAGTATCACAGACATTCCACCAGAGGTGCACCCCAGCAGACCTACAGAGCCAGATTTTGAGAACTTGTATCTCTCCATCACAGCCCTACCCTTCAAACGACAGGATGAATCCCCTTGATTTCCTCCCTTTAAGGGACTTGTTCTCTCATAGTAAACTTTGATCTCAAATGTAGATTAGGCAAGGAAGAAGTTCTATCCCTCCCACTTAAACCCTCACATACACAGCTGACATAAGCAACTGACATCCTCAATTCCATATGAAAAGGGAAAAAAGCAAGCAGCTGAAAGCCAAAAACCAGCAGCCTCCTTGCCTCTCCCTTCCTCCATACACTTTTTTACAAGTCCTTTCAAAATGGTGTCAAGCTGGGACAGGAACACAAAACCTGTGCACTCATAGGCCTCCACTTGCCCAGCCAGCCATCTCAGAAGCTGGAGGTTGCATTCTAAAACTGACAACAAGCAAGGGTTATATGCAACATGAAAAACTATTCAAACCAAATCAAAATATGCACCATTACATACTGTTGTGGTTTTGCTAAGTGAGGGGGCCTAAGGTGGCAGCTTCTGTAGGAAATTGCTGGAAGTCGCTCCCCTTTGTTCAGCGGACTCAGGCAGGCCTCAGGTGGACCTGCTGCTGGCCAAGGCCGAGCTGATTGGGAGCAGAATGTCCCGTGATAACGCCTCTGCGATAACGTATTTAAGAAGGGGAAAACAGAAAAAAAAAGAAGAGAAGATGTGAAGCAGCTGAGCAGGGTCAGAGGCGCAGAGCGGGAGGCACAGGCCTCCGGGGCCTTGCAGGCCTCACCCTCTGGCCTCTCGCCAGGCGGCCGACTGGGCCCAACTCAGCCCAGCCTGGCTGCAAGAGGTGGAGAGGAGATGAGATGGATGATGTGAAGAGATCCTGAGAGGCTTCTGCCAGCCTGTTGTGAAGAACAAACTTTTCTTGTGAGAGGAATACCTGCAGATGCCAAGGAGTGGGAGGAGTAATGTGACTCCTGGCCAAGATTCCCCTGCAGCCTGTGTTGATGACCATGGTGGAGCAGGTTGTCCCCCTGCAGCCCATGGAGGCCCACGGAGGAGCAGAGATCCACCTGCAGCCCATGAAGGACCCCGCACCGGGGGAGGTGGATGCCTGAAGGAGGCTGTGGCCCGTGGAGGGCCTGCACTGGGACAGCCGTTCTGGAGAGACTGCACCCCGTGGAAGAGATAACCGACGCTGGAGCAGTTTCACGAAGGACTGTGGCCCGTGGGAGGGACCCCACACTGGAGCAGGAGAGGAGTGCAAGGAGTTCTTCCCCCGACTATGAAGTAGCGGCGTAAAACAACGGGTAATGAACTGACTGCAACTCCCATTCCCTTTTCCCCCCTGTGCCGCTTGCGGGGGGAAGGTGGTAGAGATAATGTCAAGCTCGAGAAGAGGGAGGGGTGGAGGAGGTTATCTTGTTTCTCTGTCGCATTATCCTGCTTAGTTTTAGTAATAAATGAATAGTTTTCCCCAAGTCGAGTCTGATTTTTGCCCCGACGGTAACTTTAAGGATTTTTCCCTGTCCTTATCTCAAACCTCAAGCTGTTTTCTTCTTATATTATCTCCCCCATTCTCTCGGAGGGTGGGGGGAGTGAGAGAGAGACTGTGTAGTCTGGTCTGGATGAGGGCTGAACTACGACATACACATAGAACCAAGTCACTTTTGCCCAGGAAAAATTAAGCTTTCCATTAAACCGTTAGGGGAAGAGATGCTCAGCAAGGCAAGAGCTCAACTAGCAAGACAGGGCAAGAGGCAGTGCAGTTTGCCATGAACTCATACAACAGAAAACAACCTACCTGAACAGCCCAGAACGTGACATTGTCCAGCATTGCTTCAGTGACCTAGATCACACCTTCCAGATGTTAAACACTATCCAGACACTAAACACCTGCCTTCTGTCATGGGTGAAAGGCAAAACCCAGGGATTTCTGGCACCAACTGATTTGCGCTGCACAATTTTTTTTCCACAGCTGGGCATGAGGGATTGGAACAGCAAAAGGAACACTGTTCAAACCAAAACACTTACAGTCAGCATCTTCTGCCCTCTTCAGTCAAGAGCAGCTCAGGCTTCAATAACAGCCTTATTTACATTACTTCACTTATTACAAAAAGATTTAAGATAATCCAGAAAGAGTAAAGACATCAAAAAAATCATTCTTCTCCAACTGTTCATAACGAACTAATATGAAAAAAATACAGCCAAAGCCAGTTTACTCTGAACACCTATTATAGATAAAGGCTGACTATTCATTCTCTAAGTAGCATTCTTAATGGTCTGAATTTAATAATCGTAAAAACAACAAGCTTAAAGACAGCTGTGACCCCTCTCTGCCTGCCCGACTAGGAGCAGGAAGTCACTGCAGTTCCATGAATGCAAAGACTTCCAGTAGCAGATGAAGAGAACTTCATTTCTTAATCCTGCTACACCACGAGTAATGAATAATGCAGCACAGACATAACATGACATATCCATATGCTGTACTGAGATGACTTATGTGCAGAAATTTTTATTTATATAATCCATCTAAAAACACAGAGACAGATACTTAAGAAGTTTTCCTATTTTAAAATAATCTTGCTCTTGATTTTAGTTAACACAGAAATCTTACCCAAGTCTTAGGGTTTCATATCTCTGTGGATGGGAACCCCTGCACAAACATAAATTCAAGAACAGAGAAACACAGCAGCTAATATGTCAGAACCCTTTTTAATATCTCTACGAATATGATACATAATTAATACTGCTACTCCTATTTTCCTATCATTCTGTTCAGAAAGTATGAAGCCTCTTGGGCCATTTGGCTTTCATACACTCTAGCTCTCTCTAACCTTTTACTCACGGAAAGCTGTATCTAAATTTGTCTTCCACCTCTAGTTTTCCAGTATTCCAATTTCAGTTAAGTATCACTAAATTGAGTTAAGATAACCTATGTAAACAAGGGTAACCTACATGTTTTTATTTTACTCTTATGCTATGTTATTCATCCATTACCCTGTGCCAGGAGTTATATCCAAACTCATTCAAACTTCAACTTGATGTATTTATGCAGTAGACATTTCTACCATCTATGTCTAGCCCCCTAAACATTGTAAATACATACTACAGTCTAGACCTTGTACCAGTGAATTTTAGATGAGACAATTTTCTTTCAAATTAGTTTTGAAAAGCTGACTTCACAGTATCAGGAGCTTTATTATTGCTTCAAAAAAAACTGAAGTAATACCCCATTTCATACTAAAACTAATTATATACCTAACTCAACAGCAAAAAAAAACAGTAGTCACAGAGGTATACCACTGCAACAGAGCTTCCAAATACTCAGAATCATAACCTTCCCAGTTTATTTTATTCTCCTGGGTATATCTTCAAGCTTTACTATCAAAGGAAAACAAAGAGAATAGTTTACAAAAAAAACCTTGGTGACAAGTCTCAAGATAGCATGATAGCAAGAATGAAGTCAGTCCAATAGCACACAGCTCTGAATAAACTTACACTTTCCTGACCTCTATCAATGCACATCAAGCACTAGGAAGTGCCCTAAGCCCCAAAAATCACCCTGTAACACAATACAGGACAAAAAGAAGCCTGGACAGAGAAATCAGACAGCAGCAACCAAAAATTTGAGAATGTCCACAGGTGGAAAATATGATGCTGATGCTATCTGACTTAAGATACCCTTGCTTCCTACATGGGCTAACCTGCATATTTTTATTATCACTTCACTACAGCAATGCACTGACTCCGAGGCATACAAGAAGGGCAACTGCTTTCATGCAGCACCCAAGTTTGATATCAGGAAGTTAAGGTGTCTCTAGCACCCTTTATAGCAGGCCTGACAAATCACATTATTTGCCACAGCACCCAAAGGCTGATCTCTCAAGTGCTGAGGAATACCTCAAAGTAAACCAGATAGTGGATTTTATCCTGTAACATCCCTCTGACATGGAGAAAGGAATCTGAGTTCGGAAGTTTTGTCTCTGTTTCATAATGAATTACTTATAAAACAGCAACAAGTCCACTTTCACAGGGTGAACATTATGCTTGGGGAGGGAAGGGGGTATCTTCTGAAGCAAAGATAGCAATACATCAATAGAGGCTGTTTGGAAATAGTATGCATGTTCCCTCCTGATACTTTTATCCTGCAAAAGAGATGACAGTGTTTATACTGAATCTCTTAAAATGCAGGGTACTTACACATACACTTTACCAGCACCAAGTAAAGAATGTTTTACTACAGCAGAAAAAAAAAAAAAAACAAAACCAGCACTGGAAACATGCTGACACAGGTCAAAAGGCATCAGTGCTATGGACAAGTCTGGATAAACCGCTGTTACAAGTATTTAAGACCTTGCTGGTATATTAGATATGGGTTCTCGCTGTCCTATATGATCACACATTGCTACTACATATGCACACAAGTCCCAAACCGTTAAAACAGTAGATGTTACACTATTTAAATACTTTGTAGGAGCTGAACTTCCATATATCCTATTTTCAAAAGAGT
>WHYT01017110.1:579555-607229 GCA_009806455.1 Tetrax tetrax
GACTTAAGATACCCTTGCTTCCTACATGGGCTAACCTGCATATTTTTATTATCACTTCACTACAGCAATGCACTGACTCCGAGGCATACAAGAAGGGCAACTGCTTTCATGCAGCACCCAAGTTTGGTATCAGGAAGTTAAGGTGTCTCTAGCACCCTTTATAGCAGGCCTGACAAATCACATTATTTGCCACAGCACCCAAAGGCTGATCTCTCAAGTGCTGAGGAATACCTCAAAGTAAACCAGATAGTGGATTTTATCCTGTGACATCCCTCTGACACGGAGAAAGGAATCTGAGTTCGGAAGTTTTGTCTCTGTTTCATAATGAATTACTTATAAAACAGCAACAAGTAAAGAATGTTTTACTACAGCAGAGAAAAAAAAAAACAAAACCAGCACTGGAAACATGCTGACACAGGTCAAAAGGCATCAGTGCTATGGACAAGTCTGGATAAACCGCTGTTACCAGTATTTAAGACCTTGCTGGTATTAGATACGGGTTCTCGCCGTCCTATATGATCACACATTGCTACTACATATGCACACAAGTCCCAAACCGTTAAAACAGTAGATGTTACACTATTTAAATACTTTGTAGGAGCTGAACTTCCATATATCCTATTTTCAAAAGAGTGCCATCCAGATTACATTGGCAAAGACTCTTCAAATTGTAACAGAATCAGCTCTGAGTTTGAAAAAGTTGTTTCATTAGGTGTCTGCATGGTTTAGCTCTAAAAAAAGTCAGTCAGGAAGGAAACTATTTACTCCACGGTATTCATTTGCACAGGTTGTTCATTAAGCTCTGCTGCCCACATTTTAAATGTGGGCATTTAAAAGAACAGTGTTCTTAAGAACATAAGGACACAGGCATAAGACAAATAATCATCCACTTCTGGAAGCGAGCTCAAAGTGAGGATAGCCAAAATCTGGAAGCAGTTAGTTTATACACAGTGCTATATTGTCTCTCAGTCAGAAAGCAAGGATTTTGCCTTTTTGACACTGTATGTAACTACTTAAAGACATGATGTCTTCCTGGAAGTAGGAATTCCACCTCCTCTCTGGCTACCAAAAAGCAGCCAAAATATATTAGAACTCTGTTCCACCTATTTCCTAGTACATGGACCAGCACCTTTAAATCCTGAAGCCCTGATATCAATGAACCACAGATCTCTGCCTCAAAGAACAGAACTGTATTTCATTTCCCCATTATACAGGTACAACATTAAAGAACAAGAACATAGGGTTGTTAGGTTATTTTTAAAACCAACTCAGAAACTGAAAAGGATGTTACTTATTTCACTCTGCAGGCATGTTATATACCATTCTACTTTAAATGGACCTTTCAGTCACTCAACTTTTAACCTCCAGAAGTTTATTCATCACTTTGTAAAGTTTTTGGTGAAAATAGAAAAATAGGTTCCAGTATGCATCCTAGCAACAGTGTTAAGGAAAAAGGAATTTAAACTTTTCTTACCTCAAATCCTACATAAATATCGCACAGAACATATGTCACAAGTTACCTACAAGTGAGTTCTGCAAGACAGTACCTCAGCTGAAAGACCTCCGAGTGCTCAGCCTATGCATAATGGGTAAAGCAAAACCTTAACAGCTCTTATTCTAGGCAGAGAGAACATATCAGGACTAGTCGCCCAAGGCTAGCAGTAGCTGCATCAGCAGTAAACTTGCTAATTTACAGGAAAAAAAAAAAATTACTAAATGAACACTGTTTTGAGACTCATGACTACAGAAATTCATTTAACCATACCAAAGCTCAGGAGCCTGATGTTGCAAAGACTTTCAAAAAGCCAATGCATGAGAAGGCTGGAAAAGTTAAAGTCAAAGTTGAAGTCAAATCTACAAATCACTTTAAAGAAAGTGCATGCCATCAGGAGAGATAGGGACAACAGGAGGGTGAGATCAGAATATTGTACAAGTAAAATATGAAGAGCACCATTCTGACACCGAGGACCTGCCATCAAGCATTATTTGATGAAGAGTTTGTAGTACAGTAATTATTTACAATTTGCAAAAGGTAGACTATTAGTAGCTCATCTCCCAAACCTACCACAAATTTTCTGCAGAAAAATACTAGATAGGTTACATATACTAGCTATAATCTGTGCCACACAAGGATGTGCAAGTTTAGATTTTGCTTTCTTTACTGATCATGTTGAAAGGACATGCAACCACTCTGCAAGGATTATTATGTTTGTATAACAACATCTAACTGTAAAATGGACTCAGCATAGAGGCAAGTATGAAGTGTTCTCTTACTCTTCTCTGCAGTTTGGGAATTCTCTAGAGGAGCAAGAACTACTAGAGTAGGGGCTGGCTCTGTCAGGCACATCTCTGAATAACCTCTACTGAAGCTACAAATTGTCAGTAGGTTGCTAGAAAGTTAAACAAGTGTAATGGACACACTTAAAACAGATCCAAGTCACATGTTAAGATTAAAATTTGTTGAATTTTCACTGGTGTAAGATCAAAGTTTTTTACATTTTGTTTTCCGTTATTTCTAAAACAGACCCAGTAGAAAAGAAGACTGGACAAAGAATGCTGCCATATCTATCCTTACAAGATTTGGAGAAGATAACTCCCTTTCCTCCTAGATCTGTGGACATGACAGTAACTCTGAGCCATATGACAACTTCATCTAGTTGAAGAAATAGCTAAAAATGTTTAGGCACAGAAAGTGCTTAAACACAGAAAGGTTCTCAAGTAGCAGAGGCTGTCCTCACAATAAAGACATCCCATATGGTAACTATTTTTAGACTGTCAAGTATCAGAGGTTAGAGAAATCACATGGGTGTCTCCAAACTACCAGCTCCTCAGCTGATTTTTATCCTTTGCATAAAGAAAAGGCAAGTTGGGATAATTCTTAGAACTAACATAGCTCAAACTCAACTATTTGTCCCCTTCAAAGTGCATTTAGCTTCTGTAACTAGATATTCTTTCTAGTAAGGACCTGAAAGGAAAGCAAGCCTGTAACTTCTGACAAAAATACCTAGAGCATTCAAAGCAGATCAGCTGAGTTATTTTTTAGCTGGTTCTAATTTGCTGCAGCTGCATCTAATGAACCACAAAGCAAAGCATATTACAACAATAAAAGCAACACAGCTCAGTGGCTGAACACCCTCTAAGTCTCTAGCACCCTTCAGTTGGCTGTACTCAGCATTGGCCACAGAATTATCTCTGTACTGTAACTAAGCATTTAAAACCAACACAGGCAACACCACCCTGCCATTTGTAACCTCCTGGATCCACTACTAAGGGGGTATCAGACAGGGTACGCTACCTAAGACGTTCAGATGGTTGCTGACAAGAAAGTGGCTGCATTCCTCAATCCTTGAAGTACTGATCCACTTTAAACAATGAAAACCAGAAGGTCGTCTTGTAAAGATAGTTCATACACAGACTTCAACACAGGAGCTTGTTATCAGCTACAGTGAGATCAGGTGAACAGCCCAGGCTGCCTGCAGGATTTTCAGGCTCATCTTTCCAAGAGGTGACTATGGGTGATTTACAAATATCAGGTCTTGATCCAAATTCAGCAAATACTGATTAAGAACAAATCCATGCATTAGTTCTACACAAAAAGAAATCATTTAGAGATTCCCACACAGAATTATGTAAAAGTTTTATTTAAAATGAACGTAAGTGTACAGCACACACTAAGCCTCAGTGACAGATTACTAAACTTAAATGCACGACTTTAGAATACTGTCAGTTCTCTCCACTAAGAACTTCTCAAATCTGAGCTTGAGTAGTTTATTAGTAATAACTCTGAGTCATCAACTGTCCTTTGATATACTAGGTATGTTTTTATCAAGGTCATTGTTTAAGACCAGGGCTGATAGCCTCCTCTAAAATTTTACAAGCATTTTTCAAGTCTTAAAACACTTCTGGTCTCCAGAGTTTCTCCTGACTCACTCATCTGGCTGTAAGTTATCCAGTTCCAAACAGAATAGTACATAAAAGACAAATATAAAAACATACTAAGTAATCTAAATTATTCAAGTTTAAGTAAAATGCATTTACTTCATCTTCTTTCATCTTCAGCTTCAGCAGGTGCAGGTATGTGGTCCAGGAGAAGCTTCAGAAGCTACTTAATGTTTTCAGCTTTAACAAAGACTGTTCCACATCATGTGCTTCAAAAAGCACTGTCTATATAGAAAATCAGTCTCCCTTCCATCTCTGGTAACAGGAAAGGGACACGCTGAATACAAGAGATTTCAACAATTTACTCTTGACAGCTGCACTCCTTGTTTCACAGCAGTATTTAACACATGGAAAGATTCACAAATCCACTGGTGAGACACAGAATGAGGGAGAGACAAAAAGCATTTTGTTCCAGGATGTTTAACAAACTTTTTGTTTGTGCTGCAGAGAGCTTTGAGCTTTCTACTTCATTAGTCAAAGAAAACACACAATTAAGCATCCTTAAGTAAACTCTTCAGAAGGAAGCCAGGTAAACATCAAGGAAGAGATGCAGATCAACCTGCATGCTGGTTGAGACAGCAGCAGTGCCTTTCAACAGTCTTCCAGCTGAAGTGACACTAACAAGTACTTCTAAAGTATGTTAGCATGCTCAAGCACTAGACTAAAATTAGGAGGACTGTGTCCCCCAGAAATGCTCTTGTGTTCCTCCTCCCTTTTGATTTTTCACACAGCACCAAAAGCATTTGATGTCCTGTTCATCTAGAATTTAAAAAATAATCTGTGAGCACTATCTGTTCAGCAAGACGCTTCCTCACAGCTGACTTACAACACAGGTAGAGAGTATTTCTCCCCCTACCACCCTCCACAGGCTCCCAAAACTAGTAGGAACAGTGTTGGATGGCAGTCTTTTACCAGTAAACTAGAAACCAATATAAAATGGTAAAGAAAGAAAGAAAATCCAAAAACTATCCTTAGCTCCAATATTTCAAAGAACAGTAAGCAGTGTAGTCTCCCAACTGTCACACCAGTCTGTTACATCCTAATTTGCTTATGCAAAGTACAGATTGTTATATTTCTCTACAGAATCCACTACAGTAAGTGGATTAGCTACACAGACTAACATTATTAGCAAGATTCTGCTCTGAAGCACTAAGAGGTATGACACTGGGGGTGGATTTTTGCATTTATTGAGACAGGTTGCAGAAAAGAAGCAGCAGGAATCTTTCAACAGACCTCAGAAAGGAGTAAGTGGTAGAAGTGATTCAGCTGGCTCAGAGAGCCCACTTGACAAGCAAGTGGAGAAAAGTGGCATCAGTTGTTTTGCAAGCCTATTACAATTGGATTATCTGACCCACAATAAATTGCACCAGTGTAAACTGACCTAGCAGATTCTGTTCACATCTGGGAGCAACCTGCTCCTGGGATCGCCTGTTCTTTCTGCTTTTCAGCAAAGTCTTTGTGATTCAGTGATTTAACAGCGCATAATCACAGAATCTTGGGAGTCCATTATGGAGGGAAACACACATACTACCACCTCCATGAAACAAACTCCTTCACCCCACAAAGCTGTCACCCTCCAACACTGGTGCTACACAAGACTGCAAAGCAGAAAGAGATTGTTTAAGTTTTTCTAGCTAAGAAGAGATGCTCCCAAAAGCTTTAAAAAATGAACTGAAGACTCAACACTAGCATTTTATTATTAATAGTTACAAAACGCTTCAAGAAGAGGAGGATATGCCAAGTCAAAACTGACATAATCAGTAGAAGGTCACCAATGACAGTGAGAAACGAACAAAGTCTTCATCAGGTGAGCTCTAGGATGCTGGTAGCCCCCCATTACACAGAATCTTCATTTCCAAGCCTCACATTTTTGAATGTTGCATTTCTGCCTTTAAAAGAGCTACCAGTTGTCAATTCTTAACAGCCTACTGTAGTCAGATGAGTCTCAACAGCTTTCAGACATACGTTAGCTACTCCAAGACCATCAATAGTCAACCAAATCACTGCTCCTTGAAAGACCATGCCTCCATCCTGTCTGGAAACCCAGACTGTCCATATCATACTTTTTCTCTAGCTAGAGGGCTTTGGGGGGCTTTCCAAAATTAGCACATCAACTTTGTCTTGTTACTAAGTGAAAAAAAGACTAATGCCACAGTAAGGGACATTAGTGCTTAATCCCAGCATCTATCAAATGTAGAGTCGCCTCCAAAAAGATTCGGTAACAAAAAAACCCAAACTTGTTAAATTAATTTGAATTATTAGAGAAGGTTTCAGAAAACCTTTCAAAGTTGAAATTCAGCTCAATAAAGCACCACATACAATATTCTTAGAATATCTGATCAATCAACTCACAGAATCACAGACTGGCTGAGGCAGAAAGTGACCTCTGGTCCAGCTTCCCTGCTCAAACTGGGCTACCCAAGAGGCAGTTGCCCAGGACCATGTGCTTTTGAGCACCTCCAAGGTGGGACCCTGCACCACCTCTCTGGGCAACCTATGTCACTGCTCTGTCATCCTCACCACAGAGGGTTTCCTGATGTTCAGATGGGGCCACCTCTGTGTTTCAGTTCGCACCTCTGCTCCTGTCACTGGGCACCCACTGGCAAGAGCCAGTCTGTCCGCTATGCACCCTCCCTGCAGGTATTTATATACATTAATGAGATCCCCGAGCCTGCTCTTCCCTAGGCTAAACAGTCCCAGCTCTCTCCACTTTTCCTCACAGGAAAGATGTTCCAGTCCCTTCATTGTCTTCGTCACCCTCCATTAGACTCTCTCCAGTATGTCCATCTCTCCTGAACTCAAGAGTCCAGAAGTGTCCACCTCTAGACTAAGCCAGACAGAGGCTCCATTAAAAAGAAATTTAAATTTGTTTCGTTCCTAAGAACTAAACAAATCCACCTGAAGAATTTTAACAAGAACAAAAATAGCTGCAGTGTATCAATGGATATGAAACCCTATCCATGTAAGGTACCACTGGCTGCTTAGTACTTTAATAAAATCTATACCATTGTAAGAATGCAATACAACAGACTCAACCCTCCACTAACACTCCTCAGTAGTTCGCCATCAGAGCACTTGGTCAAGTTTTGAAGACTTAGTAACTTCAACGAAACTGTTCCTGTTTTTAAGTGACAAATAATTTTCTAGCTTTTCACTCCGGGCAAGTCATTTGAAGCCTTCCCCTGTCATGACAGCTAGAGTATTTCCCATTTCAGTGGCCTGACAAGCACAAGACCTGAATCAAAACAACAGCAGTCCTCATTATATACTTGCAAAGGTCTTCCTTGAAAGATGGGCAGAATACAGAGATATCCGATTTCAGTCACTAATGATGCAAATCCTAGATACTATTACCCAGGAGGTTGTGTTCCAATTTAGAAAGATATTAATCCAAAAAAATCTCATTTCTCCCACTTCTGGGATGCTGTGAAAGCACTTCTTTCACTGATGTCACACAAAAGATTCATGTGTACCTAGGGCACTGCGCTAAGTCTGAGCTTGGCAACGACCCCTTGCACCTTCACAAGCAGTATACATACGCAACAAGATAGAAATCATGAAGACAGAAAATTCCATAACCCTTTGGTTAATTATGCAGGGCACTATCAAGTGAAACACCCAACAACACTGCAATTATCTTCTCTGTTTTTTCATACCAATAATCCCTGAAGCTCCACCTGCAACTCTAAACATATTCAAAAGGCAACTAACTTTACACCTGAAGTTTCAGAAGTCCAAACTGTATAGTGTTTGTACAAAAATGGGAAATTCCAAATTGACAGCAATAAACAGTAGTCATATATGGCCATCAAAAGTTGCTGATAATTACCAATATCATCAGTTTATGTCTCAAATTTAAGGCAAATCACTTGCTTCCTGGCACTGCTCCAATAAGCCTGTGGCACAAGAAATGCTGCAACAGATAAGCTGCTTCTTCAAGCAGGTTTCCTTTAATCTTTCATATACCAGTACCAACAATCTCAAATTCTAGCAGATAAATTGTCAGATAAGAGACTTCTAAAAGTTTCCCTTTATATTCTGTCAAAAAAAAAAAATAATCTCACTTTAAAAACAGCTGCTTTCATCAGGAGACAACTGGAGTTCAAAATAAGCAAGTCCAGCCCCATCTTTATTCTAGCTTTGAAAATACTTGTTTCAAGGCTACCTGCCTCTCTTCAGAAATTGTGTGCATTCAATATCAAGTTTTGACACACCAGACACTTACCCAGCACACTGCGTGCCATACCACCCGGCTTCAGAAGAGAAACTCGATCCCCCCCCAAAAAAAAAAAAAAAAAAGGAAATTGTGCCAGGCTGTGTCAAAATGCTACATCAAGTTCACTTTTCCCAAATTACCACCTTACCCAATCCCTTTTTATTAGATCAGTTTTCAGAGTAATTTCCATGCATTGAGTGTTCCACTGCCATTCAATTTGTTTATACTGAATCTCTTTCAATCTATTAACTCAGTGAGTTAAACCCTTACCTTCCTCCGCAGCACAATCTGTCATACAGGGGTAACACTGTCTCACAACCAAGAAATCTCACATAATGAATGATTCAAGCTTAGTGGAAGTGTTAATGGGCATGAAGCACAAAATAGTAACTTTTCCTTAGCTCATAACAGGCTTCAATTTTGTACAGATTGCCAAAGTGCTTTTAATTCTATTTTCTGTTCCTCGCATCAGCTCAACTGGTACACAGGACACAAAGTTTTGGCACAGAATTCAGTTTTTTAAACACTTGACAGTTATACACAACCTAAAACAGATGGCCAATTCTCCTGTGAGTTTCAGACTTAAAAGAAAGAGCCATGCAAACCTGGATGTGCTCACTAGGCATGTTTTTCTGATAAGCCAGGGAACTTAGTGAACCTGCCAACTGCAGTTACTGCTCTGAAGCTATAGGTCTGGTAGACTTACTTAGAAAGACTAGCCTACACAGGTTCAGCCTGTCTTCTACCTTTTCATCACCATCTCCCGCGACATAAATAGACGCCAGACATCTGCTGTTTCTTCTACCCCAAAGAAAGAATTTGCGTCAAAACCTGTTAAAGCACAGGAGTTCCTATTTGTGCCACAAAAGCTAAGCTGGCCAACATCCATCAAGCCAGTCGACACAAAAGTTTTTGTCCAAGGTACTTCAGTCTTGCTCAAACCATACAAACAGTAGCTCCAGTTCAAACTTTGGTCCACTAAGGACAAAGATAATTGAATGTTTTTCTTAACTCTTTGGATTTTCCTCTCACAAAAACAGTCCCGAATCTATGGTATTTTGTATAACATCTTCCCAGAGATACAAAGAGATACTTCTAACCCTCATGACTTTTGTACGCTGTAACATTTTCTCCCACAAATCTTGTCAATGGATAAACTTGTCAAAATGGAGCCCTTTCACAGAAATTACACTGAGAAGTATCACAAAATCTTCTGGCTAAACTCAGACTTATGAGCATATTTACAATTCAATCATAAGTATTTTTGTCCTTTATTTAGAAATCATTCCAATTAAGTGAGGAAGTGCTCGAGTCTGTCAAAAACAGGAGAGTAATGCTAGAGAACCAGCTCAGAAAAGTAAAATATTTAGCTGTTTCTGTAACAAGAAAATTATTTTCCTTTTTATTTTCCTTTAACATTATCTGTGACTTTTTGTTGGTACATCAGTTCACAGACAGAAAGCCATCATGTAGTACCCTTGATGCAAAACAAGTGAAAAGGAGAGCAAACAAAAAAAGCTAGCACACAAATGAAATTTTGTAAGAACATTACAAATGAGGACTTCTTTCTTTAGCTCTCAACTAAAATAGAAAGTTATTAAGGAAACGGCCACCTGTCTAAGTCAGAACTGCCAACTGTAATTTCAGGTTCTACTAGAATTCAAGCAGTCCTGCACAGAGATTAGAACTCTGAGGATTACTTGACAGCAGTAGAGCCCAAACACAGGAAATAAAAAGTTCCTCTAACAAGTCTATAAAGTACTAAGAATGAAAGCCCTCCTTCTACTCCCAAAACATTCAAAGGTTGCAGAAATTATGTGCAGAGAGCTGTGGCAAAGGCCTATCTTCAGATTTAGCAATAGCTTCTACAAAGACAAGCTTAGTACACATTTATTCAGGCTCAATTGTCTTCAGTCTTTACTAGTTTTTTAGATGCTGCTGATGATGATAAATAATGTACTTTACTCCACTTCTGCAACACCAGAGTTCATTTTTTCCCCATGTAACATCAATGTAAACTGTTGTTTAGATACTGCAAGGTTCCTCTCCTAAGGATTAGACACAAAAAGCAAACTCTTTACATACTTGATTGTTGTTAGCATTGTGACAAGCTCAAAGAGACCTTCATCTAGACCTCCTACCAGACACATTCTTTTAGGCAAGTTCTCAAAAAAGCAACTTAGCTGGTGGTGTACATCCAGAGCTTTCTCAAAACCAGACCTCCAGTAACTATGGCATCCATCTTAGGCAACTCAGTATGGAATGCTGATTATGAATAAAACAGTAATTTCAAAAAGAACACAACCATGCACTCTGTACCGCAGCAAGTCTCCAACTATAGCCTAACAGCCTGCAGAGAAAACAAAAAAGAGTAAATACCTATAGTGTAACACAGGATTCTGAACTACTGTCCAAGCTGCATCTTTAAATGCAAGGATATTAACTGCTCTTTGATAAGACAAGGAGTATGGTAACTTCCCAGTAAGTCAGAAAAATTTAGTTTGTAGATCTTTACTTCATACCTCTTTTTGTTGACGATGTTTAAGAAGGGTAAAATCAGAACTAAAAAAAGCCAGTTAAAACAAGCTTTTAACAATCAAGCACTTGTACCGTAATAAAGAGGAAGGAAAGATCATTCTGAGCATTTTTCTTAAAAGTGTTAGTAAACTGGCTGATTACATAGTACATACTTTAAAACTGTGGAAGTTAATTCAACTTACCAGCACCTGCTGGAGAGTTAAGTCAACTTAAGACAGACATTTGGAAAAAGAATGGCAGAAGGAAGACCACAGAAAATGTTGGCCTGGTGCTGAATACTGCACAGAACATGGTAACAATGGACACGGAAGAGGCCGAGGTAGCCTATGTCTCTTTCACCTTGATCTTTACTGGTAAGACCAGTACAAATAGCAGTTGGAAGCGAGTAAAGACAACTGAGCCAGACTCTTCTAGAGGTATTCAGTGTCAGGACAACATATTACATTTAAATGTATGAAAACTTATTCCCACAGTGAACATGGACAAGCACTGAACAGAGCAGAGCTGAAGACGTCCAAAACCCAACTAGATATTGTCCTGCACAGCCTGCTCTAGGTTGACCCTGCTTTAAACTGGGGGTTGAACCAGACATTGTCCCAAGGTGCCTGCCAACCTCCACAATTCTAAATAATTTCAGTCATTAATAAAACTGAAACACCTTTAAGTATGCAGGAGAGAGCTGTTAACCACCAGCTCTAGTCACTAAAACAGTACTGAACCCCAGTAGAATACATTAAGTCTGTGCCTGTTTTGCTGCAACTGGAAAGAGCTACTAAGAGATTTCCATCATTCGTTAAGTGGTGGAAACATAGATCCATCATGTAGTCATCCTACTATTCTATCTGCAGTGGCAAACAGTTCATTTATACTACCTTTCACTAGCATTCAAATGCACTTGCAGGTACAGGAATACATTATGGTAATTGTACACAAAATTTTGCCTTCCACAACTGTGTTAACAGTAACAACGCTTAATAGGCAAGATCAGGCAATGAGAAAGAGGGGAAGAGAGACTTAAGGAGTATCAGAGACCTAAATTCCCAGCCCAAGGACATGCTCCTAGTAAAGTTTCAAACAAGTACTGTGCTCTAAACCACACGGATGTTGGGGAAAAATAAAAGGCTTATCACCTGTGGATGGCCTACCTTTAAGGTGTCCCTTTACAGAAAGTATCAACAATAAAGGAAGCTATATGCTTGTGTTACTCAATGAGCATAAACAGAGAAAGAATTCACACACACAGAACTGCAGAAAAATTATTTGGCAAAGCAGCATTCAACTTTTAAAATATTAGCTCAATATTGCTTATTACACACTCATTAGATTATAACTCTTTACCACGCAATTCCATTCTCCAGTTTACCAGGTAAAACATACTCTAGAAGACAGCCCAAGACAACAGTTCTCCAGAGTACATTAAAGCATTTCATCCATGCTCAGGAGAACATCTCATTTTGTCTAATAAACACCATTTTTTTCCCCAAGCTTATAGGCCTGCCACTGTTACTAGCATAAAAAGGTAAGTAAAAGCAAGACTTGTGTCAAGACAACGTTTCTTTCAAGAGAGTCCTGCCAATACTACCCTTACCTTCTAAGGAAGTCAATGCACTTAGTGAATTAACAGACTCAACAAGGAAGGCCGAAATAAAGCTTTATGCTTCAAAGGGTTTTTTTTTATAAAGATAAACTAATCTGAAGTATCAGCAGTTGTATCTCCCCAGTTCTGTTCTGACATTTCTACTGCACAGCCTACCTCCTCAAGGCTGTTTGTGATAGCTTCTGCACCAACTGGAGACAGACAAGATGTGTTATGCCTTTACAGAGGCTTCAGAACTGAATTCTTCAATATTAAGGAACAGTGGTATGTAAACTATAAAAAGAAAAAAAAACACGCTTGGGAATGAATTGAGGCAGAAAAAAATTGCCTTGAACAGCAACTGTTGCTTGATCTATTGTGCAAGCTCATCATCACTGTTCTGGCTTTCTGGGATTTTTTCCCCTCCACACATCCAGTCTTACCTATGTAATTCTTCACCAAGCAGAAGTCTCCACTGACATCTCCTGAAAGCACTAAGTTTTATGTCTATGTTATACTGAAATAATTCTGCCCCCTCCACCACCTGTTTAATCTTTTCTTGCCTGGAGCACTTGTCAGATTATTGAGTACACCTGTGTTCTCTTACAACCACCTTCACAGTGCTGCAGCTACCAAGCACCTCCAACTCCAGTTAATTTGGCAGTGCTTTTGCTTCCCACCCATGACCCTCCATCCCGATGGATGCCACAAGGAGACATTCCAAGACACTGTCTCCAAATGCTGAAGGACAAAGCAAATGGACAACAGTTCAGCAATACCACTCAAGTTAGCCATCTTGTAATTACTGCTAGCTTAACGTCTACAGTCAACTTGACTTTCATCAAATACCTAACCCAAAACACAAAAGTCTGCCTATTTAGCAGAACTGTATCTAGAAACAATTAACTGAAGCTGAACAAAACCACTATTCTTAACTCTGATGGTTATCCAATACACTCATTTTTTTCCACATAGAATAGGGTTCTGCAATGCCACACATTATGCACAAGGAGGCACTAAGAGCAGAGTAGAAATACTAAACCGATGAACAATCCTGATGACAATCCTGGTGTCAGATAACCAGTGGCCTTTGCTTTCTTAGTCTTACCAGTGTCTTGGCTCATGCTGAGCTAGAAAACTGACATCAGGAACAGTATATACTAGAACCAGCCACAGCTACTCTTAAGTGGCCACTTCTGCTTCCAGGAAGTCCATACAGAGCATCAGGCAGGTGATAACTCCAGCACAGCTGTCTATTTCACTTCTTGACTAATCTTAAAAATTTACCATTAAGATTTACATGAAAAAAAAGGAAGAGAAGATAGCTGATACCTCAACAGGAACAGCAGTAGCTTCTTGCTGCTCGACTGTAAAGTACACAAGTGCAGTATCAATTGTTTGCTCATTGGCAGGTGGTCCCACAATGACCATGGCTACCTGAAGCCCTCAAAGATTCCACTTACCTTCTCCAAATCAGACACTATTACATTTAAGCTAGACAGCTTCAAAGAGTATTACACCCTGCTTCTCACAAAAGAGTGGAAAATACATAAATCACTTAAAATCCTTTCCCTAACCAAATATTTGTGTGGTGGAGAAAGAATCATAGAACCATAGATTACTTTAGGTTGGAAGGGACCTTTAAAGGCCATCTAGTCCAATCCCCCTGAAAGGAGCAGGGACATCTCCAACCAGATCAGGTTGCTCAGAGCCCCGTCCAACATGACCTTGAACATCTCCAGGGAGGGGGCATCCACTACCTCTCTGGGCAACCTGTGCCAGTGTTTCACCACTCTCACTGTAAACAAATTCTTTATGATGTCTAGTCTAAATCTATCCTCTTTTAGTTTAAAACCATCACCCCTTGTCCTATCGCTACAGGCCCTGCTAAAAAGTCTCTCCCCATGAAAGGGGGAGGGAAGAAAACAAGTACAGGTCTGTTTCTTGTACCATCTGCAAGGATGTTTTACTGATACACAGCAGTAGTACTGCAGGTTTTAAGGGTGGCTACATTTAGCTTGAGCATGATTAGTTTTAGAATGCAAAATAAAGCAGGAAAATGTTGATTAGACAGCAAGAAGCTGTGCTGTGGCTACACCCACACACCACAGTAAGTCATAAGCACTTCCTAATCAAGGAACAGCAAAGCAGTTCAAGGAAAATACACTGCCACTAACTTGTGAAGCATGCTTTCAGAGGAAGAGCAAGAGACTGCCAGCTGCCTATTGTTAGGAGTATTCCAAATGCCACTCTCCTTAAAAAACTGATGACACCACCTTGGTTCACTCTGCAACCTGACCTTGAGGAGAGGCTATTTTTCATTATTAATTTGAAAGGCTGTTACAATTCACTGGACTGAAAAGATGTATAAAAATCCAGGCAAGCTTCTTTAGAACAAGGAGATCAAGCATTCCTTTTATGATTCCTTCTTGACATCACTTGGAACGGATGAGTCTGAAGGTCTCACCTACATATCAAGAGAGCAGCTACTGTGGTTGAACGTATTAACATCTAGTCATAGAACAAGGATTAAACAAGGACATCCAAGAGTTTCATCTGACTGCTACAGCTCTGGAGCTTTTCTTCCTCCGTACGATATCAGTCTATTTCCAGGCTTCTCAAGTTTCCTTTGTACCTGTTCACATGACTAGATTCAATAGCTCAGATAGAGTAAGTTTCCCCATGTCATCGCTCCCACGTTTTGGTTGCACAGCTGGACCTTTGCTAGCCCCACCACAATCTATTCAGTGTACTTCTCTCAGCTCTGATGTATCAAAACTTTCTCAGGATTAAATCCTGAGCAGCGAACTTCTGAGAGAAGTGGGAGTCAAGGCAGATAGAACAGGACTTCATTACTAATTTTCTTTTATTAGACTGAAACATTAACTTTGGTTAATGTTTTAGTTCTATAAAGACAAAAAAGTGACATATTTCAACATTACAATGGTGAGTTACTAGCAGTCCCACATCAGCAGTTTTAGATCTGCTAATCTCCTCCCATTTAAGGAGAACAATTTCTTGTACATCTTAAGAGATATCTTTTGAGTTTGAAGAGGTAATGTGGCTGTAGAAGACAGCAACTGGTTTTGTTTTGATCAGTACAGATAATCCCAACTGCTTACTGGAATGAATGGCCACAAGTAGAATGCACCAGAAGTCCAGTTTAGGATCCTTATTTTTAAGTGCATTTAGGAGGCTGCTTACATGAGGTATGCACTGCACTCAAAGTATTGCAGGCAGTGAAGAACACATCAGTATCAATGCTAAGAAGCTAAAGCCCAACCATTAGCCATTCACACTAAGACACTCATGTTTCCCAGTTCTCCACAATCCTTGTAGAGGTAGTTACCTGGTTTTCATGATCACTACTTTATCCCACAGAAGACACTGGGAAAGGCTGCTTAAACATGTATTCCATTCCTTTTTACCTCTGAGTCCTAAGAGAATTGTCCACATCATATTGCAAGTTAGATTTTTTTTTTTTTTCAGCAAAGTGAAGTAAATGCAGAACAGGGACAGCTACTTGTGATCTTCGCCTCTCCCCTCTGCCACCACTGCCTTTCATGCTCAGGAGAGTTCTTCACTCTCTGCATCCCAATCCTCCAGAGATCACCTAGTATTATGTAACACAGAAAAATGGACAGCAAGTAAGGTACTGCTGATACAGTAAGTTGTGACCAGTTGGCCATATACTGTTAATTGCAGAAGAGGTATGACTTTTATGCATTACCAGCTCATCGCCAGAAGCAGAAGTTCATGCCAGAAGCATGTCAAAAGTAAATGGGTACAGACGAAGCTGTTACATTTTTCATTTGCCATACAGAAGTCCCTCTGTCACAGAGAAGCACAGAAGAGCAGCTAGTCCTTTGCCTCTTCTTCTTAAGTTACCAATTAACTATACAATGCCACAATCGCTTCTTCCACAAATGAAGAAGTTGGAAAAGCAGCAAAAGTTAATTCTGGAAGAAAACTGATATCCAAGTCTAACACCATAAAATAAACCAGACTTACATTATGTTGCTGCATGAACAGGTTTACTCTGATCACTGCAGCGATCTTCAAGTCTCCCGACTCCTAAGCCACATTTTTCTCCATTTTTTATTTTCTCTCAAGCCTCATTTCCTCTCTTACTCTACTAAAGACTGTTCCGATGGATATTGCCCACAGCAAGTTACTCTGACTCACAGGACACTGGATGATGACCTGCCTCTGAAAAAGCCAAACCTGGCCAAAGCTCAGGCGTGTTCTAGAACTGCACCCAAAACCCACTTTGCCATCTGAACCAGCATTCTCAAAAAAAAAAGCCAAATCTCACACTTAAATTGATATACAGTTAACTTTGAATAGCTTCTACTTGGCACAGACTGATTGGGTCAATATTGGCCAGTAGCGCTCATTACAGCTCCTATCCAGAAAGGATCACTAACATCCCCACACTGAACACCCCAGCTGCCAAAGGATCCTCATTTGGTCCGGAACTGCCCTTCAGAATTTCCACAAAAGCCTTCTGAGAGGCACTGCTGTCGAAAGAGTGGTTCACACACAGGTGCATCCTTTTAGCTCCAAGAGGGCTCTGAAGACTACTTAAAATCTAAATATGGAGCATGTTTGCCGCTAAGCTGATCCTCTAGTTCAGACAGATCACTGTTTATTCTTTGCATATGTCAACTTACATAGAGGAAGAGAACTAAATTCTTCCCTCTCAAAAGAATACCATACAGCCCCTCGGAATTAGCAAACATTTGGCTCTACTACTATTCAAGAAAAAGCTTGGGGAAAAACTGCTGACTTAAAATACGCATTAAGCATAAAGTAGACTTGTATGGGCTGCTGCCCACATAGTGGGTAACGGTATCAAGTACCCAATTGTTATCCCAAATACCTATAGCCTGAAGGAGAGGTCAGGGAGAGAGTGTCAAAGTAGTATCACAAGTGTTAAACAGTGCAAAGGACTGAATTTTACCTTGAAAGGCACTCATAAGAACAGTCAGTAGTTTCATACTGTACTGGTATTTCTGGTTATTAGAAGATTCCAGCTTGGGTTTGTCAGCTTCTTCTCTACATAAAGCTTACATCACACAAAACTGAAAAGCTATAGCACACCTTCCAGACCAGTGACCTCTTAAGAGTCCAATCAGAATCCAATCCTGATGTCTTCTTCCTACCTCAGCCTGTCCCTTCGATAAAATTCAGGTTTTTTACATCAGATACAGCAAGTCAAAGCTACCCCCCTCAAAAAAAAAAATCTTTCAGCCATGCTATGAAAACAAGGGCTTTGTTTACCAGAGTTGAGCTTGTTTCTCCTTTCTATAAAATCAAACCAAAGGATCCTGCCATACCTCAGTTGTCTGTCCAATAAATGCATTTCATAGGCCAAAGGGGTAGACAGATGAGAATCATTCAGGCCCACAAGGCCAACTTCAGGAGGCCTCCAGTCTGAACCCCTAACCAGGGCAGGCTCAGTCACAGGGTCAGACCAGGTTGCTCAGGGCTTTATCCTGTGTGGGCTGGAAACTCTCCAAGGAGGGAGACAGCACCATCTCCCTAGACTCCAGGCCCACTGCCCAGCTGTTCTTGTGTGGGGAAAGCTTTCCCTTATCTCCAGCCACTCTGGTCCTAAGCAACTCACTGCCTACCAGGGCCCAGGGCCTTCTCCTCGTAGTCCTGCTGGCATCACTGCAGTGTCTGTCTGCCCAGGACAGGGCTGTACATTGTTCCTGTCTGCAAGTACTATGTATCTGAGTATACCACCTAATAACAATAGGCTGACTCTCACTGCTCAAAAGAAGGGACAATTACCTAGCAGAGCAAGACTATTTAAGGTCTGTCAGCACTGGGGAAGGATGACTGCTTATCTTTAATCATGGCAGCAAACACAATACATTAATAACAGTTGCCTTGACCACAGAAGGTGGGAGGACCCATTTCAACAGCAGATTTCTCATTTAGCAAACAAAAGAATGGGGCAAGTCATATGCCATGGAACTATTCCCTACCTAAAAATTAAGAAAATCTCAACTTCTGACTCCTTGGAAAGGACAGGATCTGTGGCTATAAGGAATACCTGCTCTAACAGGAACATCTGTTCCACAAACACTAAAAAACTTTTATCAAATTCCAGTATGAATGAAGATAAAAGTCTCTTGTCAGGTCAGGTACTCACAGAAATGCATCCAGCAGCTATCCTGCCTGAGGACCTACAATGTTTACACATAACCATCTCTTCCTGCAAGCACAGCTTGGAGTACAAAGGAAAACAAAGCCTTTCCCTAATAACACCCTGGATGCACATTCCTGGTCCGCTCTAAAGCCTGGTTATTCCTTGTTAACTAGGTGACCGAGTTTGGAGAAGCCACATCTCACAGGCACACAAGCATTAGAGTAGGCAGACCTAAATTCAGAAGCCTTTTAACACACAGCACAGCCATCTTCACCCTTACATGTATTGCTCTACTTAGCCAGTTACGCCCAGCCAGCAGTGCAATGTGCATTTTTCAGAGATTCACTGCCCTCTGACACAGACTAAGCTGCTGACCGGTGACCTGCATGGGGGGCTTGCCAGACACCCACCCAGCCTCCAACAGGACAGCAGGAGAAAACAGCATGAGAAAGCTCATGGGTCAAGAAAAAGACAAGGAAAGACACTTACCAATTAGTGTCACAGGCAAAATGGACTCAACCTGAGAAAAATGTATTCAGCGTATCGTCAATTAAAATGGATTTAGCTAATGAAAAACAGAACTAAACCACTGTCCCCTCACCTCCACCCTCATCTTCCTGGCTCAAATTCAATCCTCCCTTCCCAACTCCCCTACCGCCTCCCCACCACCCCACAGCAGAGCAAGGAGGACAGAGGTTTACGGACACACTTTTCCCCGGCTCCAGCAAGGACCCTCCACAGCCAGCAGCTCCTTCTGGAAACATCCAGTTGCTACGGTACGGGATCCTCCACGGGCTGCCATGCCTGTATCTGCACCAGCGCCATCCTCTCCATGGGCTGCGGGGAAAGGCCTGCTCAGCTGCCATCTCCTCTCCCGGCTGCAGGGCCGGCCTGCCCCAGGCCACCAGCACTGTCTCCTCCTCCCCTGCTCCGACCTCAGCGCTTGCAGGGCTGTCTCCTCAGGCTTCTTCCCCCTTATACTTCTCCACCTGTGCGTTATTTTGTCCTTTCTTAAGTAGGTTTCCATGGAGGCAGCACAGACTTCCCCTGACAGGTTTGGCCAGGGCCTGCAAATCCAGCTGGAACTGGCCACATCGATATGGGCAGCCCTGGACCTCCTCCCAGAAAGCTCGCCCTCCCACAAAGCTCTGCCTTGGATGCTCAGGGCAGTGAGCTACCACCCCACAGAGGGAACATGAGCTGGGCATAGAGGTCCCTCTGCTATGGGAATAGCTTCTCATTATTTAGTCCCATCTAGCTATACACAAAGCATTCATTTTTGAACAACAGCTAGCAGCTGCAAGAAAGGCTTAGGCTCTTAACTAAGGCTGCCTGCTACAGAGCAGCCAACTCTGAGAAACTGCTCTTAAGGGAACACTTTTCTTGACCCAGTAGCTAAAAGCCTGCTCTGACACATTTTGGGTTCAAGCAGGTGTGGAAGATGACTCTTCAAGTTATGAGATACACTACGTTCCCCTGCCAAATGTAAAACGTACAAAAACATTACTATCTGGGATTAAGAAAAAAATCTTCAAAGTTTGCTCATCAACCTTCAAGTTAAAGTAAGGCAGAACCTCTGCAGCAAGTAGACCATCAAGTAGTATAAGCCTTCAAGTAAACTTTTAAAAATGCTTAACATGAGAGCATGACGATGCCACCAAAGTTTTGATTTGGAGGCTGTCACTGACTTAAGACAGTAGTGTCATAAGTGTGCAAATAAGCTCATCATCTTCCTTAGATCAGGAAAAAAACCAGACCTAACATGTAGCAGGAGGAAGGGCGCATCTGGAAGCTAAGGACAGATGTGCTACACTTACTGTCTGAGCATTACATGGAGTCAGGCATACCTTAACAGATGTCCCAAGAGAGTGATGAGCTTTACAAGTTGTCAAATTTGGGTCACAGACACTAATTAATCTCGCATTTGAACATGAAAAGCATGTTCACCTCTTTGCTATCATCCACAATACTCCAAATACTTTTCAGTTTCAATAAATTGATGCTGCTATTCCCATTTAATCCTGTTGTACAACCTCTGTATTTTTTCACTGCAGATTAAATAACTCTTCAGTCCACACACATGACAAACACCTACCATGCGCATTCAAGTGTTCAGAGTTGCCCAGGTAGTACTACATGTTGTCGACATCACACTGTACCCAAGTATACCATTTCATAACCATCCATGCAGGTCAATGAAAAGTCCTGCATACATGTATAGCATCGCATGGAATTTTCTCATAGTAATTGTAATTAGGACTAAACATACAATTAACATCATGTGCCTACAGCTCTTCCTAACAGCCACATTTTTCAGATACGTCCATATAAAAGCAGTACAGCCTTCTTAGGCAAGCAAGTAATGACAAGATACGTAAATCAGTTTTTAAAAGGGCAAGTCAACCCAATTTAACAAACAGGAGAACAATTAGAATTAGACGGTTATTAATTTTACTAGAATATTTGAGCAAGTACTAGCTACAGATACTCAAATTAGGTCCCTGATCTTGGGCACTCCGACAGTATATACCAAGATTATGTGAGCTTAGTATGCAAAAGTGTTAAGTTAACTATGCAGTATCTGACTTAAGTCAAAAAAAGGAAACCATTCCTAAAGATCTTATAAACTTATTTTCTCTTCTAATGCATTGCTTTGAACAGGAAGCCTGGTTCATGTGATCATTCTATGCAATTCACACCAGACAGGCAACTCGACTTAGCATTTCCTCAGGAACACTGACATCCCTTGTTTCAAAACACCTAAACGTGTTTCAAAATATGTAATCCTTACTCCATCTGGTTATACACATGCAGTATTTGCAAAGATCAAAAAAGGTCATATCCACAAAAGAAGAACAGGTTGTACTTTTGCCACAGCAAAAGCCTGCAATATCTACTCCTTTTGTAACAGCTATTTCTGAAAGACTAATTATCAGTTCCCAAAATTAATGGAATCTGCATTTCTCCTACTGTTATCCAACTTGGACAGAGAGTCCCCCTCACAAACATTTTACCAGAATCACAGACTGGTTTCTGTTGGAAGGAATCTTTAAATATCATCTAGTTTCAATGTCACTTCCATCAGCAGGGACATCTTCCACTAGATCAGGTTGCTCAAACCTTTGCATGTGTCATACCACTCCATGTGGACAGTCACCATCTCAAATATTGAGCTGTGCAAGAAACCTTCCACACTCAAAAAAAGTAACCCTGCAGCCCAGTTATAATTTCAGAGAAGAGATCCTCAAGAGCTATATCCAAAAAAAAAAAAGATCAGTCTCCATCAGGATGACTAGTTTTCTATACTTCAGCTATACTAGTTCAGAGTAATTTCACTACAAGAACTACTCTCCCTACAAAAATATCCCTTATAAGAAGACAAGCATGACTCCGTTCAATTTTCTTTGAGTTTGCTCAGCTGTTACAGAAAAAGTTCAGTTAATGAGTCAGTTAATGAGTCTAACTCTCATCGTACCTACCAACATCTCAACCGTGCATGCAGGACAAGGCAAGTGCTATTGCAGCACCAAGTTTCACAGTTCAGCTATCTGAATGCAAAAGCAGCTTCTAAAGTCTTCCTCACTTTATGCAGTTCACTTTGTCAGCAATTTTCCAGTTCCCTTCAGAATGGGTGCTCTGGCCAGATTAGCAATAGCACTTTTAGGTCAGGAACTCAATTTTGGGTTATAGCTCAAGGTGTAAGCACATAAAAATGAACAAGTTGCTCATTAATACACCAATTTCCTCACTACTAGCATGGACACAGTACACGCATAGTTTGTTATTAGAAAAACATGGTGTTTTAGAGTTCTGACTTTGGTTGTCCTTCTTGGAAACAGAGAGCATCTTCTAATATATTTTTGGATAGAAAGGAACCATAGCAGGAAGTCTGATGAGACTTCTAAGCATGTTACTAGACATAAAAGTAATCCTAACTACAATTATAGCAAGTATTGGGATATTAAGATTTAAAAGATTTTAAAGCCCTTCTTAAATCAACAGTGATATGCAAGCAATAGTGTTCACCTCTTACCTTTAACTACTTACATTTGCTGATTCAAGACTGGAGATGAATAGCAGATACAGAAAAAGTAAACAAACCCAAGATCTTGCTCTGCCTTTAAACTGAGTTAATGCACATGAAATTTAATGCCAACAGATGAATAAAAACAAAGGCCACAGCATTAGTCTTCCAGCATTTCAAGAGGATGAACAAAATGGATGGATGGCACTGAAACAAGGACTCCATCACAAAAATAAAATGGGAACACAGCAAAGGCACATTTCCTGCTAGCATTCTTGTGATGTACTGTCCATTTCAGTGCAATAGCTATGCATGTATATGTTCAAAGCGAATTCGGAAGTCCAAATGCAAGGCCAGGTTGGATGGGGCTCTGAGTGACCTGGTCTAGCAGAAGGTGTCTCAGACCACAGCAGGGGAGCTGGAACTAGATGATGGTTATGGTCCCTTGCAACTCAAGCCACTCTACAATTCTATGAAATAGCCCCGAACAACCGTTTAGTCTGCCATGATAGCCACAAGACCTATCCCCTCCTGCATCCAGCTTCCTCATCCTTTACTAGGCTAGAGCTCCAAGGGACCTCCTCCTTCCTCCTCCTCTCCACCTTGCATGCACTTCTCTCATGGTCATCTGGAGCAACGTTGCAGGAACCTAAACTATTTCCACAAGTCAAAAAGTGCTTTGTGCCCCACTGGCTCCATGAGCTATCAAAACTACACTTTTCAAAGGTGCTGAAGTCCAGGCACAGCTGTTTCTGCAGCATGTTAAGGGAGAAGATGGTAACTTCAAGAATATACTCACAGGTACACTGAAAATATTGAAGTTCATAATAGATAAGTAGTGGAGGAATGCTCCGCTTTGGTACTAAAGCTAAAAATCACCTGCCACAAACAACTGCAAAACACAGCACGCCATGCTCACAAGGCCAAGTATAAATTACATATCTATTGAGGTAAGCCTAAAACAGGAAAACTCCATTTCTTCAGGGCTCTTTACAGTTCCGTTACTAACACACCACCATGAAAACCTTAGCTGATTTTATCTACATTAAGGCATATAAACAGTAAGCTTCCCAAGTCATTACATAGGAACAAAACCCTGCAGGCAGCTGCACACAAAGGCTGACTGTCCAAATCTCAGTAAAAACAGAGACACAGCTCCAGATTCAAGGCTCTCAAAACCACACACTTTTCCCCACTAACTCAATTTAGATACCATGAATGCTAATGCTCCAAATGTATCTACTACCCACCTTGAAATTAAAGCCCAGGACAGCATAAGGAGCCTCTTTCCAATGCTGAAGCCCCACGGCATCTAGGTACAGCCTGAATTTCTGCAAACCCCACTGGAACCTCTGCCTCACCCTGGCAATTCAGCCAGGTGGAAATGGCACAAAGAGTACCCGCCCATTTTCCTCTGTCCTACCTCACCCCCGGTAAAATGGCAGAAATCTTCAGCAGATCAACATAAGAAACAACAGGTAACTAAAGAAAAGCCACAGGAAAGCTGACTCCAAGAACCCCTTCTGACCATAATTCTACTTCTGAAAAAAATATTAACAGCAGGGTAAGGAGCAGGGATACTACTGGTAAACAAGTTTAATTTATATTACTTTTCCCCTTCAATATCTGAACCTTCTCCTCTCAACCCTTAAGTTAAAGTGACTAAGGCATTTGTCTACAGGTATTTATTTGAATTTCCCAGAAATTAAATCTCTTCATCCACTCTGCAAAACAAATCCTACTAATTTAATTTCTGTCGTTAAAAATTAAAGTACAGAAGAACATCAGTACTCCAGCAACGATGCAATGGCACTTTAATTCCACAAAATACTGACAGTTTCACTCTACAAAATACTTAAAGCTGATTCAGTTAAATCTGAATAAGTACTTGGTTAAACAAACTCACCCTGAGGTGTCTGAAAACAAACGCAGCCAGCACAGACCTACATACAGAAAGGCTGCTTAGTACATCACAGATTAATATTCCAGGACACCTGGAACAGCCTTTCTTACCTCTGCATAGATTGTTTTACAAATTTGAATATTTAAGTGTTCCCTATTTCACCAGTACTCGGGTATTAAGTATTCAAGAAACTGCACATGCACACTTTACACAACGTTCTAGCAATTCAGTAAGCATCCAGCATAAAACATTTTCTAAATTTACTCCACACTCAGGTGAAGACTGGAGAAAGCATCTGGGTTCCCTAACACCACCTTATAGTGTCCTCAGCACTCTAGCATTTTCTAGTTTGTGTGACATCTGGCCAATACTGCAGGTTTACTGGGATATACCTGCTTTTTGTTAAACACAGCAAACCAGGATACTAATTCTTGCACAACATTACAGCCTCCTCCAGCCTAAGCATCTGTGTGTGCAGTTTCCTGATTAGCAGCAGCACCATTTGAGTCACCAGCAATATCAGGACCATATGAGGGAACAGACAACCAGTAAGCCTCAAAGTGCTCGGAACGATTCTCGTTCTAATCCTGGGCTGGTGCACTCACAACACTGAAGCACTGCTAAGACATTCAAACACCTCACGCTCATCCCACTTTCTAGTAGGAAACTACAGCTTTTTCCAAATCCACATGATGTCTGGGCTTACTATGACTATCCAAACAAATTAAAACCCCTGTTGCTTAAGTACTGGAGTACCACAAGGAACAGTGGCTCAAACAGCACAGAAAACAGTGTGACATTAGTTTAAGCTCCATTTGGAAAGCTTCAGCTTGTTCCCATTTGCAGTTTTCAAATGTATGCAAGTAATACCTTGCCATTACAATGTTTGTTATTATATAATTACTGCTCCTAAAACTGCAGCTATTTTGCCAGGAAAGTCAGATTTAGACTCCAAGCTATTTAAAAACCTTGATGTGGGTTTAAAATTTTTAAATAAGTTTCCGAGAAAGCATGCTTTTCTTAAGATTTCTGCCATAAGCTGTTTGTAACTATTTCACTTAGGTTTAAAGCTGAAAAATTGCCTTCCCCACAAAAACACTGACTACCGAAGCCAAGTGTTTCACTGAGGTCACCTTTCCAAGGTGTACCTTCTGCAGAGCTGTATTCCAGAAAGCCTACGCAAAACAGCAAGCACTTCCAAACACAGAGAAGACGAACAATTAGCTGTTCTCTAATCACTGCTTCTGTCGAATTTAGCACAGTATTCAGTGGCAAAATATTAGATGCTAGGAGACGCTAAAAAATCAACAGCAATGCCTACTAGCTGAAAGCTGGTTGCTCGACATCAGCAGCTTCTCTGAGTTCGGTGGGCATCAATCAAGGAGTCTCTGTGTTATTTTGCCACCAGAAACTCAGGATGACTTAAAATTTCAACAAGGATTAGGCAACAAAACATCTCTATCTGGCCCACTGGTTGTAGCAACTAAAAGCTATGAACTTTAACTCTGTTATAGCAGCTTCTCCAGAACTAATCCTTCCCAGTAAGGCAAATTAGGTAGATTCACACGAGCAACAGAAAAAAAACATGTAGGGGCTTCCTTCAGAATTGCAACTACAGATGTTGAAACCCAAAGCATCATCAGCTAATCTTGCTGGATAGTATTGTGATTTTTCAACTCATTCGGGGGCTGTCAGGAAAAGAAAGCTCTGTGCACACAGGCAACATTCTCTCACTTTTTAAGTCTTAGCAACAGCTGATATGTTCACTGCCCTATGTAGACACCAGAATCCATTAGAAAAGCATTAGAGCAAAAGCAAAGGCTGCTTTAAAGCAAGATTGAAATGTATATTCATCACAAACTGAGTTTATCCATTAGCTAACAATCGGTTTTATTGCTATGAAGAACAGCAGCAGCAACAAATATAGGCTCTACCTATAAAAGCAGCATTTCAGCATCACTGTTACTAGGAAGGAGCTGTGCTTACATCCTGGTACTATTTTTACCTGCAAAGTCCACCTCTGCAACGGCATTTACTTATTTTAAGAAGCGCAGGAGAGCTGAAGTATTCCTTGGGCTTTTAGAACACTGGATTACATGTCATCCATTTCCTACTTAGTCCCCAAATAAAGCAAGCTCAGCTTTGTCCCTTCAAGAATCTAGCTTAGTGTTACAGGGGCTTTAATAGAATTCATTCAGCTGGCACCTCACAGTAGTTTGAATATTGCAACACAGAAACTTGGGAAATAATCCGAAATCCTTTTTGTGTGGGTTTTTTTTTTTTGTTATTTTTTGGGGTGTGGTTTGGGTATTTTTTTTTTCAATCAGATACTCCAGATCTAGTAGCTGTTCAGAACAATTTCAACTCACTACACCTGGATCACCCAGCTCAATCTAAGTATGGGAGTTCACAATTTTTGAAGAAGCAATAAGTAAATCAATGACAACAAAACCCGCACTGATAAAAGGATCTTCCCCTCTCGCTGAAAAACAGCTTTTAAAATGAATCCAGGGAGAAGAATGAAGATTAATGTTCACATTAGTAGAGGAAAGTCGCAATGAATTTATATGCAGAAATATTATACTAGTATGATTAAGCCAATAATAGGAATAGATTTATGCAAATATGAACATATTGAAGAGGTATCTGTCACAAAGACTAGAGCAATTAAAACATCTCTACTGCCTATAGAAACGATCAACCACTCCATCAGAGTAAAAACTGAGAAACGAAGATGGCTATTTCTGAATGGAGATATCAGTTTAGGTACAGCCACAGGACATTTTAAAGAAGTATTAAAGATGTGCTTTGTAGGATTTTAGTAAGCGTAATAAAATCCCTTCGCAGTTTCAAGGTCATTCGTGTGTCTATAGCTGCAAATGCTCTCAATGTTTCACAGCAAAAACTAGAAGTATCTGCATTTCTCTCTGATTAATTAATACCCTATTTTAATTGTTATGTAGAATTACCAATTCTGTATTTGCAAAATAAATGTTTTATGCATAATAGCTATAAAACAGATTCAAAATCCACTCTTAAAGCTATCGCCCCCCAATACAACATTTTCAAGAGGCCAGGGAAGAGAGAGAGGAGGAAAACTGAATACAGTCTCAGGATTCAGAATATTTGGGATTAAATGAAAAATGCAAAATTGAAGCTGCAGCTAATACCCTGGTGCCCATTTCCTCAACAGAACAGGCTTCTGCTTTGAAGCATTTTCCAGAATCCCTCAGTTTAACACTGGCCATCAAGGCAGAGATAAATAAAAGGGAAATGGCACACAGGGGGTTTTTTTTAGCACAAAAAAAAAAAAAAAAA
>WHYT01017111.1:11611-43541 GCA_009806455.1 Tetrax tetrax
CTGAGCTAAAAGCTGAGCAGCTTCTAAGTATTCATCTTTGTAACTGGCTAGACAGACTCTCTCTGTTAGTGACCATAGAAAGTGCTTCACTCATAATGTGCTTTTGTTCACCATTCGCTAGTTAGCAGGCTTTTAACAAGGATGGGAAGAGTCCCAGTCTCATACCGAGAACTCATTAAGCTGAGCCACCAGCTCGTTCATCTGGTCCCGGGTCTGGCGCAGCTCCAAGGATTCCTTCTGCAGCTTGTCCTTCATTTTGTTCAGTGTCTTCATCATTTCATCTTTCTCCTGGGTCTTTGTCTCACATTCCCGCTCCTTCTTCTCTAGCCTGCTCATCAGTTCGGCATGGTCTAGAGGGAGCACACAAGTGGGGCTGATGAAATAAAGCTCATGAACAGTCCCCGAAGAGATGCAGGTTATGCTGAAATAAAGCTGACAAATCTGTCAGTTCAATGGGGGATGTATAAAGGGAGTGGGAAAAAGAGAAGAGAGTCTGACTGTCTTGACAGTGATATTCAGTGATCAAGACAGCAATGCCCAAGTTTCACTTTAGACAGTAAAACCATTTCATGTGAGGACTGAGGGAAACCCCATCCTATGAAACACATAAATTGATCACCATGGGACAAAATGTACTGGAGGGAACAAAGCGGGGTTTGTCCACCAAAGGAAAAGTTGTGCACAGCTCTGCTACTTGTCACTCTGTGGCTGAATCAGGATCAGTCTTGCCTCCCCCAGCACAGAGGATATGCTCACCTTTCCGAAATTTCTCTGCCTGGTCCCTCCACTGCTTGACTTCATTTTCGTTCACGAGCCTGAAAGATAAAATTAGATTGTTTAAACTTGTTCTGAGCTACCCAGGCTGAAAGGCAAGTGGACATTATGTGTACTGATCAGCAAAAGGCAACCTGGTAAATTTACATATTTATACAGGATGATATCAGTGGTATCTGGTCTGATTCCAGATCCTGATCCTTACTGTAGCCAACAGCTAATACCATAAATGTGATAGCTTGCTGCTCAAAGTCCTGAAAAAGGATAAAGGAATGGCTGGGGAAAAAAATCCTGATATATTCATGTCTTCAGGTATTGCCCTCAAAGTTGTCAACTGTATTCATTTTGAAAGGGAGAAGCCATCACTGAAATAATCGTATCTGCTATGAGTTACAAATTACCCCAACTCCTAATAGGAGATCAGATTGCCATCTCTTTTTCTATTTTCTGTGGTTCTATTTTTTCTTTCTTACAAGGAGGGAGGATGCTTATCTATTGGGTAATATTATCAGTAACAAGGCAATGCTCATATCTCATACTGGCATAGCTATTTCCTATTACCGACAAAATATGCAGGGCATGCTAGGGATTGATTAGATATGCAGAATAAGGAGTAACTATGAAAGTAGGAGATCAAGCACAAGGTCTACAGGGAAGTCTGATATCCAAACAGACAGAAAGAGGTCAACACCAGTGTATTTTTCCATTACGAGAAATCACTTTTGATTTTGGCTCATGCCTGTAACAGGAGGGACTGTAAGATTTTTAGTACAGGAGAATTTGGTTTCATATGAGGCTTATGTTCTATAAAATGCTCTTTTCGGTGGATAATTCAGAAGGGTAATTGGCCATGAATTACCTGCAGAGGCAGATGGATGGGATGAAGAGTCCAAAAGTTTGGCTAAAAAAGGACTGAGAACAGGGAAGTTATGATGAGAGCCAGCTCATGTAGCTAGACCTCTCAAATGATGCATCCTATGGGAAAAAATAATGGTAGTGCCCTCAACCAACTCTGTGGGTGAGAGCATGCAGACATTTTATGAAGAGGTAGAAGGTTTTGTGTGCTAGGTGAGGGCTGCTTTCCATTATTTGAAATCTTTCTAAACTATGTGCTCATTAGTGAGGAATGAGATCTAAGTAGAGATGACCACATTTTTTTTTTCTTTTTAAAATCAATGAAAGCTTTCATCAGCATTCTGAATGAAAAAAAGGCATGTGAGGAAAGCCTTGTTATAATAGCATGGGTATTTTTTCTGCTTTTCTAACCCACTTTCTGTTTAATAGACATTAGAAGCCAAAAGCAAGGACTTTGCTAGAAAATACTGTCTGGTTAAGATGTCATTAGAAGATAACTATTTAGAAGACTAACAAGACAATGAGAAGCTCTAAGTTACAATAAGAAACTCTGAAGACATGATATTTTACTTCCTAAGCACCTGTATATTTATCATATACTTATACCTGCATAACAGAAACAAACGATAATAATACAGCTTACATTTTAATAATATTTTTGACATTGAAGTTTTCCAAGGGAGCTATATCTGGATCATCTCCTCGTTCATCCTGAAGAACAATTTGCTGAAGTATTCTATCCAACAACTGCCACTGCTGGAAGTTTCCTCCATTCCTCTTATCTGTATGGAAAAAGACCAACCCATGAGAAACTTCCGTTTCTATGCCAACGTGCACAGACTTTACATAAGATTGGCATTCCTTTCTTTCCACCTTCCATCTCAGTCTTGTATGTAGTAAATTATAGAACACAAAGCCTAACTCTAGACTGTTCCTAGCAAATTATTTACAAACACCTGGCATATTGGAACAGCACTCGGCAGGCACGTGCAACTCTGCCCGACTTGCACATTCAGGCTGTGCAACTCTTTTGACAGATTAGCTCTAACTTGTACTTTAAACACCCACAGAAGTGATTCCTTTGTGATAGCTGTTACTCAGTATTTTCTGGGGCTTGATGTTAGGAGTCTTTTGGTACCTGGATTAACATCGTGACCAGACACTGTAAAAACAATCAAATGTTCTATCTGCATGCTTGGTTATCTGCAGGTCAGTGAAACTCAACTGGCATGAAAAATTCATGCAAACATGACCAAAAAATGTGGAAAGAAAGAACAGAAACTGAACCAAAGGGACTGATTCCATGAATATCAAACAGAAGAGCCAGAGCAACATAAAGTTCACCTCAGCTCCCGGAGTCACATAACCTGGACCTTTAGATTGTTTAAAGCTGTCCAGTACAATCCTGTCCTTGCTTAGCAGGATTTAGCCCTTCTGCACAAAAAGTCCAGGTCAATACTTAAAGCTTAAGTACTGTCTTAAAGAGTAATAGCAAGACCACCACTGGGACAATCAATTGCTTGAATTTGTACATGACCGTAACTGAATCTAATGAGTGTGTGAAAACACACCACATCACTTTCTGAAAAAGCACACCACAGTACATCTCCCTCATGTTCCCTTCTCAGTCTGACTGCTCAAGTCTGGCTGAAAGTAATGAAGACCAGCACCTGATACCTAACAGGATCAAGGCAGGCAGTTCTCTGTTGATCTTGCTATGTCTTTGCTCAGCTGCTACACTCTGGAAGCATAACTGAATTATTTTATTACAGTTAACAAGGAGATTCCTTCAACTTCTCTTGAGATAAATGCCAATGTTATTTTTCAGTTTGAGTTCAGGAGCTCTCCACTTATGCACTGCCATGAGATAACAGCCTGAAGACTTACTGTGGAATTTCCCAGTGACAGAACAGCTTTCAGTACTGTATTGTTTCATCAGAAAAATTCCTCAGTGCATTTTGTTAATATTCAAAATGGTATCTATTTCTGGGAATTCCCTGATCTAGAGCACAAGGGCTCTTTCTTTTTTAAAACTTCTAATTTAGACTCATTAAAAGCTTTGCCAGTGACTAACTTGAATGTCTCAGCTACTTAATTTTACTTCCAAGTGCAGAGAGGTCAAGCTGCTTCTTTAAGTATTGTGACAAAAATCTGCTAGATGGCGTAAGTGTAAGATACGAAGTCCCTTAGCCACTATCAAATTTTGAATGGAAGACAAGGGCAGTGCACGTCCTGATATCTGTGACCCTATACCTACACAAAAGCTTCACCCAGTTCTTTAATACCCCTTGCTCTGGAAAACTGTGATGTACTCACATGGCATCTGCAAGCAGTGCTGGAGGATGGATAACAAATAGGGATAGGCATCTGTGTGCTTCAATCTCTTCTTGATCAACTCAAACATCTGAGAGGCACTTTTTGTATCAATGTGGATCTGAAGTGAGAGAAGGTAGGGAAAGAATAAGTAAGAGAAAAAACATGCACAGTGAAAACCTGACTAACTGTGAAAGACCTGATCAACAATGAGGCAAATTTCCAGCAACTGGACTGCTACAGAGTCTCCTGCAATGTCCAGCTGCAAGTTCCAGTGAGGAGCAGGCACATGGGTCTTTGAGACCACCATTGCCATTCTCACTCCAGCATGGAAAAGATCCCGATAGTCAAGGGCTAGAAAAGTGTGAGGCATGCAAAGCCACCAAGAGCTATTCTGGAGCAAGTAAAACATTTGGGTCCTAGAAAGTGGTGGCACAAACAGTAGAAACAAAGCAGGAAAGGACTAGTTGTTCTGTATCGGTGTGCGGCAAGAGCTGGTCATGAAGAAAGAGGAAACTATCACTATTCTGGACCCTATCTTACTGCTGCTAGAGGTTGTGGAAACTGTCCTTGTTTTATGCTCATCCTTAAAATCCACCCATTCTAAAAATACTGATCCTCTCCACAGGCTCTGAGGTGACCAGTCTTCAGGAGAGCTTCCCGTAATCTTGAGAAAAATATCAGAGAAGAGCCCAAGCTTCACCCATAGGCCTGTAAAGGAGATGTCTGATACTAGAATGCATCTGGATCACCAGGACCGAGGACATGAGAGCAGGGTTGAGAACCTCCTCTACTCCTGAACCTTCAGCCAAACAAAAGAAAGAAGTATTTGTCAGAGATACTTGACAGAAGCCCTCTCTGTCAAGTATCAGAGCACCAGCCTCTCTCAGCACCAAAGTCAATCATTGTTTTCAGGGAACAAAAAGGGAAGGTTGATCAAGCATCCAAAGTGGATGTTCAGCTTTGGCAAGTTCAGGTACTCCAGAGAAAAACTTACCAGGTCAAATCGCTTGGCAAGTTCCAGGTCATCTTCATTTCTAACCATCTCAAAGAAATCTAAGTGCCTAAGAGAAAACAGAAAAGCAAAACAAACAAAACCTGCCAATATTCATGGCATAATTCAGACTCAAGCTAAGCATGTCACTACAGAAACAGCAACACCTTGTTTCCAGCTAGAAGACTTGGAAATTGGCAAGCCTTTGTTGTGCTTTCTTGTGCTGAGATAGGTATGCAAGATAGCTCATGGGGATCAATGACAGGCCAAAAGGAATGGTTGGATGAGGTATATGTGCTCTTTAATCCTTGTGCTAAGTCACTGTGTTGAGATAAGCCTGCTAAAAATAAATATAAAATAGGAAAGGGATATTCTATTTGTGATGAATACAATGCCTGCAGTGATAATACATTTCTAAAAAGTCCATGCCATACTTGGTTAACAAGTTAACTTCTTAACCAACTTGTTAACTTGCTTCATTTTGTTAAGCAAGTGGATTTTACCACGCTCCTCACTGGTTCATCAGGCTTTTAGCTTCTTGAAGCGTTTCAGTCAAATTGTTCAGATTGTTTACTCCAAGTTTATTTCAGCATGTGGGTTTTGGAAGGGTTTAATTTAAGGCCATTAGCAGCTTAAATTACTGTGGCAAAATATGGAATTGCTAGTGGAGAAAGCATTTATTATCCGTATAACTTTTAACACAGTAATTTGAAGGTGCTATTCAGTGTCACATTTTGCACAGTAGCAGGGCTGTTTGAAGAAGCCCCTCTTTCTTCTCTCTTGTCCCCTTGGCATCTCTACCCCTTCGCCTACCACAGGTGCCTCTTCTCTCATAGTTGCACCAGTGCCACTGTTTGGGAGCTAGATCACAAAAAAAAAGACTAAGCTTTTAGAAAAACCTTGGAAACTCAAAACCTGCACTTTGATCACACATACTCAGTCTCAAGGAAGTCTCTGAGCTATTGGCTTGCCTCCCTCCTACCAGGACAGGCTTTTGTTCCAGTTTTGCTACAAGAGAAAAGAATTATAACTTTTTTTTTTCATTCCAATTGCCATCCTCAGCTTAGGAAAAAAGCAGTTCAAGAACTCCTTGCCACAGCCACTGCCAATTTAGTATGTATGTTTCCTATTTCATCTGCTGATTTTAATTTTAAGGACAAATCTCCTTTTTGTCCTTAAAGGGAATCAGTTTTAGGAAGAGAGAGAGAGCTTTGTGCTTAAATCTGAAACCCAAATGGAGAAGAGTTTCTAAGAACTCTTTCTATTGATCAATAACCATTCTCGGAAAACGTGTTACCTGTCCAGCGTGGCATTCTCATGTCCTCTTAGCTTGTCAATGACGGGCTGAATTCCCAGCATTAGAAACTCATATCGTAGGTGTAATCGGAATTCCAAATTGTCCTTAAAAAGTGAGGAAAAATCAAGTTATTGGGTTCCAAAAACTTTTAATCACTTAAAAAAAAAATAATTCCTTAAAACCTTATTTCTTCCCTTTTTAATATCATCTATCCTGACATCAAATTCACAGGATGATTAATTCCAGTAAAGTAAGTAAAAAGAAATAATAATACCTTTGCCTCTATTTCAATTAAAAATACAGTCCTCATTTACCTACAATGAGCTCTGCATGCCCAGTCAGAAGGACAGCACGCTCCATGTTGTTCCATAAAAAACAGAAGTTATTAGTGTTTGTCTTGCTAGTCCATTAGAAGTCCACCTCCTGCTTACAGATGAACAATACTGCAATCTTCCTCCTAGTTTTCATGTTTATTTATCATAAAATGACCATATACTCTGGCAAACTTGACACCTATTCAGTGGGATGTTACAGGACTGCTGTAGATAGAGACATAGCCAGCCAGAGCTCTTATGAGCTTGTCGTCTGTTGTGGTTTAACCAAAAAAAAGAAAAGCCAATGTAACAAAAGTTACATTACACACTTAATTAACTTCATTAAGTTACACACTTAATGAAACAAAATCAGTTTAAACTATCCTCCAGACTCAAAAGAAAGTCTTGTTAATGAAGGCAAAACAACAAACTGTCTTTTCTGAAATGCCTCCCTTCAACATTTTTAAATGAAAGTGTTTTGAGTTTGGCTTTGAGTCAAAACAACTTAACATTTCAAAACATTTCTGAAGGTAAACCAAAATGTTTTCTAAAAGGCTGAAATCAAGAGGTAAATGTTTTGCAGTTCTTTAAGAAAACCTAAAAAAAAACCCAAAGTAATCATTTCAGTGCAAAAAGGCTATGTTATATTAAAAGAGGCTGGGAATGAAATAATATGGAAGACATTATAAGACTGATAGTAACAATTAAGCATTATTTTCCACAAACTATGTCCACTCAATAACACAAGAATTGTGACTTAATCTACTAGCCATTCCAAGGTAGATTCATTCAAGCATAACATTTTAGAAGGAATTTCCAGGGCAGTGACTCACCTCACCAGCGCCAGCATTCAGAACAGCATTGATAAAGGACATGATGGCTGTTTTGAGATTTACTTCATCTCGGTATCGCCCCATGCTTCGGTCTAGCTCGTTCAACAACGTCTGAAACAGAAGAGCAGGGTGGGTTACAGGACATAGTCTAATTTCTTGCACCATTTTGCACACTGTTGATGAGATATGCACACAATCTTCTTTTGACTTGCTATACATTTGCTTAAAGAAATAATTTTTTTTCGAAGTTGTTTGCAATTTTGGGTATGCCACAATAAACAAATGAAAAATAGTGCTAGGAATAAAATTCCCACCTGATCCTAATGAAAAAAAAAAAAGACAGTTTTTTTTTTTTAAACAAGCTATTATTTGAGAAAAAGCAGATACCCTTTATAGTTCCTGCCAATATGATCTAAGAAAGCGGCAGAATTATGTCCTTCCTAGTTAGTTAACTCTGTATGGTGAACATGACAGGGAGTTTATACTGACAGAAAAATAGCATCCGATTCATATGTCCTTTCTACTCACATCACTCAAGTTTAATTTTCATTATTTTCTTGGATCTCAGCAGGATAGATTGCACTTACATATACAGGGGGAGAGAATTCTAAAGAGAAGCTGTCTTTTGAGGAGCAAAACCTATATGCGGACCTTGGAAGATTTCTCCTTGTTCTGTCACTTACAACCTTTTCATATGAAGCAGACAATTACTCACCTCTTGGTAAGCTCCTTTTAGGGATTTGCAAGTAACAGGAATATCCCCTGTACATACATCTCCAAAGCTCAAAGGTGAATTACACAGCTCCACTGGAAGTGCAATTAAGCTCCAGTTTCCTTGTTACAGAATTGTAGAATGGTTTGGTTTGGAAGGGACCTTTAAAGGTCATCTAGTCCAACCCCTCTGCAAGAAGCAGGGACATCTCCAACCAGATCAGGTTGCCCAGAGCCCCGTCCAACCTGGTTTTGAATGTTTCCAGGGATGGGGCACCCACCACCTCTCTGGGGAACCTGTTTCAGTGCCTCATCACTCATTGTAAAAAAATAAAAAATAAAAAAATCTCTTCCTTTTATCCAATCTAAACCCATCCTCTTAGTTTAAAACCATTATCTCTTGACCTGTGACTACAGGCCCTGGTAAAAAGTCTTTCTCTGTCTTTCTTATAAGCTCCCTTTATATATTGAAAGGCTGCTACAAGGTCTCCTCGGAGACTGTATGTCTCCCTATTAACCACCTAGCAGGGATATTTAGCATTTAGCGGGTACTTAGCACAGAAATACTTTTGATCTAATCTCTACATACTTACAGATATTTCACCATCAGAAGACAAAGGAGAAAAAAGACTAGACAAATAATGTTGGTAGCTTGTGTCTTATAAAGCCTATTTAGGATAAATTCCACTTGACTATTTACTGAAGTAGTTATACGTAGAAACCGATTAGCCATGAAAGCAACTCTGAATCTTCTCTTCAGGATCTTCTCTGATCAGTTCATAACTCCAAATATGATTTTCCTTACTGGAAGAGTAACAAATTCCACTCGAGATCCGCCACTTCAATTGTATGTGTCTCACTCCATCGTTAATAATAAATGCCCCACTCTCATATATTTGTTTTGCTGATGCACTAGAAAAGACAGAATTCTTTTTACTCTTCCCAAGAAGTTGTGGCCATAAATGGAGAATGAAGACAAAAATAACTTTTTAGTGTTCGGCTCAGCAGATCCATCTAAATAATATTTTGAAGCTATGATGCTGAGTAAGAAAATTAATTTTCCTTTAGTCAAGTCTTCTGTCCCTAGCTACTGAAAGCGTTCATTCATAGCAAAATCTTTCCTGCACTAGTCATCAGTTTCACAGGTCTATCTCATTTCCTCTAGAAAATGGACATCACCATGGAAATATGCCTCAAGAAACAGGGGGAATATCCTCCTGTGCATTTCCCAGGGGAAAGAATACTCTCCTGGCTTCATGCTTCATCCTTGTTTTTGTGCAAAAATCTTTTGATCTGTCATAAACTGCTACTGACAGCTGTTCTTATATCTGAGCATAGTATGTTTACTATCAGGTAAGCTTGATTTCATAAACTCCTTTTTCTTGCATCTTTGAAATTGCCCAGCTGGCACTTCCAAATGTCCCTACTCCTGGCATTTGAACTTCCATCACATCCACGATTTTCCAGTAGTTACACTATGGCCAAATATCAATCCTTCCCCCATTTTGTTAGAAATGGGAATAAATCTTTCATAAAAATACATGAAATGCCCTACTGAGTTAGACTGATGGTCAGTCCAGTCCAGCGTCCTATCTCTGACAATGACAACAGAAGACTATTTAAGAGGTCTTTAAATTCACCAGCAAACTCAACTCTTCAACTTGAGAAATAAGTAAAAGCGAAATAAATGACACAATTTAGTTCTGTTACTGTCAGATTTGACAAAGCACATGTGTCACCTTAGAATAATTTAAATAGCCATTACTATAGAATCATCAAATCCAAGGACAGTTTTGCTGGTTTTCTTCAGAGGTCTCATTCCTACCATATATTCTCACAGACTTCTACAAACATGCTAGACTCTATGCAACAACATAGCAGACAGCATCCAAACACGCTGAAGGATATCAACAGAATTTTTCTATCCCCCATTTCAGAAGGCTGGACTAGGAGCAGAATGCAGTAGGGGCCAAGCCAAATTCAGGGCAAGAAAAACAAAAACTCTGGGTTGCACTAAGCCAATTGAAGACCAGCACATCGTCACGTGATTGTTCAGCTCAAGAAGAAAATACTCAAGTTCATGCAATTCCTAAAGATCAGAGTCCACACCCCCACACCATGGCTGAACTCCAATATCTTCAACCCTTGGCAAATGGCTGTGGTTCAACTCTTCACTTGAACATTTCCTGTGAAAAAGATTCCACCACACCTCTTGGCAGCCAGCTCTGTGGCCCAATTGATCTTATGGTCGTAAAGGTTTTTCCTACTATTTAAGCAAAACTTTCTTCACTTAATCCCATTATTCCTCATCACTGACATCCAGCAGAGTTTCATTCAATCAGCAGCAAACCTCAAAAGGGTTTGGATGAGGCCTAAGGGGAAGAAGAAAATCAAGTGGGAATATAGGATTTTAATTTGTTCCTTGTTAGCTCCTCTACTACAATTCCAAATTGATCAGATTTCTCCCAACAGATAATGGTTTGTAGTGATGGTGTTTAACACAAACGGGGCAAGGGGGCTCTGGAAGGAATGCTTCTAATCTCCACCTTTTCAACTGATGATATCAAGCTTCCTTTATTCCTTCACCTCAAGTTTCAAAATTTCTAGCAGCACTAAGGAGGAAAACAAAAGTGTTCTGCCCAAAGCAGCTCAGTTAATATTTTTATCAGCAAGTGAAATCAGCTCCTTTCAGACAGTATCTAATACCTAGGTTCTCTCAAGACCAAAATGAAAATTCTTTCTCCTCACTGGGGTCTCCAGCTGAGTGGGTGTTTCAGACACCAAATTAGGCTGGAAAGGCACTGAAACATCACCAGTTTTCTGGGCTGGTACACAATTTGACTTTGTAACACTCATTTGACTCAAAATACAGCATGTTAGAAAGTACAACACATTACAATGTCATAACACAACGCATCCACTCCACAGGAGAAATGAGGGGAAGCAGCAAGCATAATAATCACAAAGGCAACAACTTAGGGAAGAGTAAGATTGTGCCCCTTTCACAAAGGAAACCAGTCATAAATAGGATAATGTAGTCATGAACAACACTGAAATGGGAGACTCTTCTTTCTCGGTTTTCATAGCATTTTAGAAACTTCCATCTTCACAATAAAGAAACCTAAGAAATTCAAGATAAAGCAATGTTTTTGTGGTCACACAGTGAGCCAGTGACAAAATTACACTAGCACCAATTTTGAATACATCAGATGGAAATGAATCCCAGCAAGGACACCAAGGGCTCAGCTTCCTAATTCCACATTTCTATTTGAGGGTTTATTGTCTGGCTTTCCAATGTTTTCTTTCATTTCTGTTCTTTAACGGATAGAGTAGAATTTGTAGGCAAAGAAGCATATTTCAAATAAAAACTGGAAGAAGCAAAGACAGAGCTTTTCCAGATTGCCTCAGGAAGGAGACTGAAGGTATGCCTTTATATTATTGTTGTATTTGAGTAAAGATGGAACACTACTCAGAAGAAGGCAGTTTTCAAGCAATATCTTAAAAAAGGAACTGCTGACTGCCTATTGAACATTAAAGGGAGAGTTATTCCAGGCAGAAGGCAGCATGAAAGAAGGGTCAAAGATTAAAGCAGGCAAAGGGATCGGCTCAGGCAAGAAGCTGCGGCATGTGTGAGAAAACAGGAATAACCACAATTTAAATTCAGATACAAACATAAAGTACAAAATCTTGTTGCAAGTGTCAAGACAAAAATGATCCTGATAGACCTGCAAACAGCAGATACAAGGTGAAGTTGTAGTACTACAATGCATTTGAGTGCACAAAGAGAAGTCTAAAGTCTCAACAAAGAAGAGTAAGTACTGGAAAATCTCCCATAGCTTTAAAGTGACTCCTTTCTGAAGTTAAGGATTAGATTGATAACTGCAGTCAGTAGATGAAGTGCTGTCAATTTAGAAAGAAGCAGGGTTTTTTTTTTAACATCAGAGTTTCCACTCAGAGCAAAATATTAAATTTTGTTAAGTAAAGGAGATAATCCTACATATTGATAAAAGTTCTATCTATATTTTCCATTAACTTCAATGAAAAAAAAAAAAAAATGTCAAAAAAGCAAGGACATCCTTTCCAAAAATATTTCACCACAGTTTGATTAGTGGTCTTCAGTGGGTATCACCTGGTGCAATTTAGTTAAATTAAGTTGGATTACAGGTGTTTATGTCACTCAGGAATCTCACCGTAATTTGGATTTTGACTTTAGATACACTAGTATAAAACTGTAAGTTTCTTATTCAAATAGTAGGAGTTATAGAAGGACAGAGCCAACGCAAGTTTTGTAAGAACCATATCTTAAGTTGCAGCTTTCCTTCTACATTAGTAAGACAGTTGCTGGGTCCTCTGGCTACTTTTGGCTACCTGTGCCAGGTAGCAAGCGTTGTGCTTAGAACACTGACCAGCAATAACTTCTGACATTCAATGAAACATGCCACGTTACTGTGTTAAATACATGATCTACACATCACTCCAACACACTCGAGCATGTACAAATAGGAAATAATCAGTGTTCATTCTAAAGTTGTCAACAGCAAGTTATGCACAAGCTCAAGTTTTAGATAGTTGCCAGAAAATAATCCCGAACCTCTCTTCCTCCTTCTTACAAAGAAGAGTGTAAGAACTATGTACCCCAATGTTTTATTCATCACCACGATATTCCTCTGCAAGAAGGCAAAAAAAGCAAAGAATTTGTGTTGGGGAAAAATAAATCTGGAACAGTGTTTCTTACATTTACCTCCTGATTCCTCAGAGTACACAGGTTTGGTCACCACAGATGATATGGGGAGAATGGGACACTTAGATTTACTGCAAACTCCAAGAGGGGAAAATAAATCCAAATACATAAGTATACAAAGTGCCAGCTTTCATAGATGAGGAGGGATAAATTACAGTGAGGTGACTGAAAGGGATGAAGACTATTATCAACCACTGTTGTCAAGAAGACAACTTAAGGAAGAGCAACAACTGCACTGATGTTGTCAGAGGTTAGCATTACCTGTAAATTATTTATTGGACATTCCAATAAAAGTGAACTCAGTGTAGTTTCCAGAAAGCCCTACACTTTTTATTTCACAACAATTAAGTTTGATTTCCAAAACTAAGAACCTGAAATTATTCTCCTCTTAGGTACTGTGTCTCTAATTTGGCCATTGTATTGCAGAGCTAGAGAAAGACTGAGCAATGCCTTTACAGTTCCCTGCTTTCCTCTTTTTCCCTCCATTAGAATGAGACTGCAATAGTGAACCATAGAGCCAAAGGAATAAATTCCTACTCTGCACATTCAAAGTATGTTTCTCCTGCTCCTACAGTTTAGTTCATTTTTTATTACTTTTCACAGAAAGAATTCTTGTTTCTTGGTTCTGCCAGATCCCCAGTTGTGGGAAATAATTTTCAACATAACAGTGATTAGGTGTGGCCAGTCAAAGTCAACCTCAAGCTGCAAGCTCTAAAATATGCAGACACTTCAATACACTGAGTGATGCTGCAAGTTGCTCAAGCTACAGCAAACATCTCCAGAACAGTTCAGTCTGAAATCTGAAGGATCTCTTCAGATACTTGCAAAGTCTTGGTTACAAAGATCACACTCCGGACTAGAATAAAGAAAAAAAGGCTTTCACCGTACCCTTACACCTCTGAAGCTTAAAGATAGAGGATAGATGATGTCAGCTCATCCTTTTCTTAAAAAGGCCTCCCATAGTCAAGTTACAGTGGATGCTTCTCTTGATAATGAGCTGCAAGACTGTTCGAAGACACAGGTGTGGGAAGGCAAGAGGCAAAGAGATACAACACTCTCTTAACTAACAAGTCATGGAGTATCACAGGACCTTTCATTGAAACACAAGGAAGACCATGACCACATTTGTTTCACCAGCATTTAAAAAATCCCCAGTTTCTCTGTTAGAAGAAAATGACTGTAGATAGATGAGAAATGTCTTCGGATGAATCTTTACCTCCTCAAAATTAAACAAGTTATTGCTTTGTGTAGTGGAAAATCTCATGCCAGCATCTAGACACAAGCATTAGAAACTGCAAACAAGAATACATCCCTTCTGCTAAATAATTTTAGGTTTTGGGTAGGGGTTTTTTGTTTTGTTTAAAGAGAGAAAAAAAAGAGAGAGTACCTATTTACCTTTCATTTTTTTCCCAAATGGAAAAGCATTTTGACAAAAGCAAGCATTTATGCAAAGTACTCTTTCATGAGTGTGAGAGTTAGTAAGCATCTGCAAATCATTACATCAGATTCCTCAAAAGCTCACAACAAGGCCTGTGCTACCACACTTTGCCCAGCAATGACTTATCTCAATTATTTGGCAAATTTTAAACCAATTTAAAAGAAAAAGAGAGAGAGAGAGAGAGAGAACCCAAATAGGAGCTATTGGGTAAACAAAGCATCTATCTGCCATATGGGCTTACTAAGCAGTCACTTGTTCAAGTGAGAATAAGTTAACACAGGACCACAAGTGTTTTCAGGGCTGTGAGTTACCACTGCTTTTTGCTGAGCATCTAAGGTTACCCCCACCTATCTCCAAGGCACACAAAAATGCCACATTAATTCAGGAAGGATTCTCCATTTCAGCTATTTACTAGAAAGCAAGCTAGATGAGGCAGTGCACATGGAGGAGTGGACCTGCCAATGCCACATGCAGGTTAATACCAACCCAAGATATCCCGCATCCCAGTCTCACGTCTGAATCAGTCAGGGAATGCCATAGTGCATTCAGTCCTAACAACAAACATTAGCAGCTAGTGTTCACGAGCACAGACTGCTTCCTCATTCAGTTTTACAGTCATAGCTCATTGCAGCCCAAAGTTCACTGATGGGGAGAAGGCAGGAGGTAATGGTTGACAGAAACCAGGATCCAAGATCTGCTGGCCCAACATCACTCCTATTTCACCTAAGAACAAATAGTAAATAGGTGAGGTTACCCCAGAGTTTAGAAGCTACAGCTTTATATACAGCACCAGATTCTATTCTATCTTTTTGTAAAGGTGCTCAGTTTGCTAGGAAAAAGAATGTTTGTTATAATAGCAGCCAGTAGTATCCACAATAAAAGCCTGTCAATGATTTTACTGACCTACCTCAAGGTCTCTGAGACTGAGTTTCCTTTCTGTGTTCTGAATGGGAGATATCTGAGCCAACAATTGCTAAGTGGTGACAATTCACAAGTTGGTGGCTAAGTGGCAATTGAAGTGCCTCCACTGTCCATTATTTAATCCACCGTCTCCATTATTTAATCCACAACTATTTTATTACTAAATTAAGTGCTTTAAAAGCAGGACAGAGGCTCCTGGAATTCTATGGCTTTGGCTTCTAGGGCAGAACAAATGATTACTACCCCAGAAATGCCATCAGCTTAGAGTATGAACAGATTAGTAGCTTTCATTTAACATAGCAAACCTCCATTTTAAGGTAAGATACAGGAGATTTTAAATTAGCATTGACGACAAGCAATCCGATCCTGAAAAAAAAATGCTGATAATCCATTTGAGGAAGCGCCCTTCCTAAAACAAGATGAGAAATACTGCCTTTTTACTACCTAGCAAGTTTGCAATACACGCACTGTAAAAATCACCCCCTGTACAGATTCATCATGCTGGGTATTTCTGGCAAAGTATCCTTGTACCTGGAATCTTGTCCTTTCTGCAGCATAGACTTGGTAGTGAAGCATGGCTTGCAAGACTTTCTTGTGACCATCTGGTACCAAGCAGACAGCCCCTAGGATCTCCAGTACAGCAATCTTGGTCTTAATGTTCTCAGTCCGTAAGCTCTGGGAGATGATGTTGATACTCTCTGGATGAGCCAGGACATGAGCCCGTCCTTGTGAGTTGTTCATCAGTGCCTTGATACACCCTATAACGGATGTGTGTATTCGGCTCTCTGAGGTCTCATAGTCCATGCTCTTCAGGAAGTTCAGCAAACAGCTCAGGCCATCCAGCTCAATAAATCTGGTCACAAACCTGAAAAAAACCAAACCAAAACAAGAATGAAAAATAAGGAAAGTAGACTAAAGGCAATTTATTCAAAAGATACCAAATTATTCAACCCTGTATCTGTAAAAGCTGTTTACGCCCCACACCACAAAGGAATTTTCAGGGCCTACCTGAAAGTTATGCTCACTATGTTGGTGAACTTGCCAATTTCAGCTTGTTTGGGCCAGCAGTTTGACCAGAAACATGGCAAAGCCTGATGCTTTAAACAAAGTTTCAGTCCGAGGTTTGGGTTTTGTTCAAAACTGGATTTCAAAGTGAACATTAGAGTGAGGGCAACCACACACAGGAACACATGCACACCAAAACTGAAAACAAAGTTTAGTTGAGCCCTGCTAAGACAATCTGCCAAGTTTCACACAGGTCTGATTGCACATTCTTTGGATGCATCATCTTGCCTACCCTAACAAATTATGGGAGCAAAAGCCCCTCTGCCTCCAGGCTAGAGAGTGGGATCAAAATTGTGCACCAGGAATTTGGTAAGTCACTCAAAGTAGTTTGTTATTTAAAATGATTATAGAAAGATTAAAATTTAGTTCAGTTTTTGTAATGCATTTAGCTGCTAGCATGCCAAAGAAGACTGAAATGAGGGCATTCATGGCTAAGAGGGTTGCTGCTAAGGATGTATTTTGAACCAAAATAAGCACAAACTCAACTTGTTACCAAACAATGTGATGCCAATGACTTCTGAACATTTCTCTAACCGTGGGCCTAAAGAGCAGAGTTGCTCTTTTTCTCACTAGGGAGGGACTAGTTCAAATTCTCCTTCTCCTCTTCATTTCCAAAGTTCAGTTCTATGAATCCATCCCATACCCTAGCTATTCCCTCCATCTTTTAGGGGAGGGGAAACAAAATAAATTAAAAAAAGCTGATGTTTTGCTGTTCTTTTCAGTTCTGGGACTTAAGATGGATACCTTTCTGAAGATATGGAGCTCTACTGACAAAAGAAAACATCCTGAAGGAGCAGCTGAATAAAGAGTCCCTTAAACATAGTTTTGGATGGAACACCTGGTTGTAATGACAAGACATACAAGGCACTACAACCTTCATGTATTTTAGCCTGTTCTGACAACCATGTGAAAAAAATGGTAAAGGCATAAAAGTCACATTGTCCCAATTAAGTACAATCCCTTCTAAATTCACTGGTAGAGCAATTTTTCTACAACTGTTTGGATGAGGCCATTCCAAAAAGGAGGCATGCACAGGAAAGTGTTGTGTGTCACAGACCTTGATTAATGACACAATTTAAAACAATGTTGGAATTTTCCTGCACTCTTCCTAGTCCAGAGAGCAAACAGTAAGCTGTGTTACTCAACAGGAAGCAAAACCAAGTATCCTCCCATTTCAGCTGCCATCAGAAGCAGGAATAAAATTATTATTTTCACCTTCCTTTTCCAAAACACTTAGTTCACTATTCTCTGGAAAAGCCAGACATCATGCAAGAGGAAGATGAAGAAATGGCAATAGCAGTTTCTGAGCCAAGTGACACTCTCAATATGATAATCTGTTCCGTGTGCGCATATATGTGTGTAAGTGTCTGTACAGGAGAGAAAAAGAAGTGGGAGTTTAGCTGACAGGCTGAGAGCCATCATCCTTACACTGTTTGGTGTTTGTGCATCTGTATGTCCGTAAGCAGAGACGTGCATCTGTGCGTGTATGTGCACAGACAAACCCAGCTCTTACAAGTAAAGTACTTTTTTTCCTCACAATATATACATGTGTTTAACTAACTTCCATCCTATGAGTCCCGTATGCTGCAAAAATAAGGTCTTGTTCTAGACTGGAAGGTGTAAAGTTACGCGTATTTGCCAATGCATTCTGGCTAAAACATGCAAAAACTCAAGTGTAAATAAAGCAGCGTGCATTTTAATAGGTGCAAATTAAAGCCTAACCTCACCTCAGACTCTCACTTGACCAGTTTAGCACATTTTAAAAGGCAGGGCACCTCTTATTCTTTTAAGTTTTAGACAGTGCTGATCAGAAGGAGTTACCTAGCTCTAATAACAAACCTTTCATTCAAATACAGATGAGGCGCAGCCTACGAGGTAATGACCCACTGATGGATACCAAGTATGGTGTGGGGGACAGCCTCCCTGTGAGACTTGATACAGCTCAGGAAAGACAGAAAGATCATATGCTGTGGGTGTGCAGAGATGTTCCCACCCTGTTAACAGCCAAGGCTACGCTTCCCTGCAGCATCAGTTTTTGAATTAGGGGGCACACAGAATCCTGACAACTTCTGAACTGATGAAAAATTCAGCATAATGAGTTTTGCTTGCTGGATGCATAAATGATCATTTCCAGTATGCACTTGAATGAATCAAGGCTAAATCAAACAAAAATAACAGGAGGTAAATCTGAGTTAAAGAAAAGGAGAAAAGCAGACAGCAAAGGGAGTTAGTGACAATTCCGACTAAAGGAGGTATTTTTTTCTGGGGTTCCAAAAAGTTTTTTTTTCCAGTCCTTTTTAAGTTTTTACTTTTGCTGCACTTCTGAATCTCCATTTTTGTGCACTAAAATACCAAAAGAACAGCTCTTCTCTCACTGCTTCTGTCCAATAGTTTGTCATCACACTTGTTTATAGCCGTAAGTTCTTACAAATCTAAAAGAAAATGTGTTTCCCTACAAGATACAGATGCGGGGTTTTTTGTTCTCTAAGGCTGGGGTTGTTCCTGTGTGCTGGGACATAACCTGGCTTTATTATTTCAGGGCAGCTCCTAAATACCTGAACAAAATGCACTTCCTCAAAGGGGGCCAACTAACAGCCCAGGATGCTTTTACCGCCTTTTCTCCAAAGAGAAGAGGAACTTGAGTTTGGGTATGTCTGCTTCAGTTTTTGTTGCTGTTAGAACTGGTGGGTTGGAGTAGAGGCACAGATAGTACCTTTACTCTGCATTTTGTACTAAAAGAGACACAGTTCTACAGTAAAATAAAACACAGAGCCAAACATATGCATTTTTCTTCTTTTGATTCCTCTAGATCAGAGAATTCAAGCAGAGGAGCCTATTGGTAAGCTGTCAGAGCCCCTGTGTACCCTGCCATTACAAATGGATTCCAGACAGTCCATCCTGTGTGAATTTAAGTCTCTATTTTCTTCAGAGGCCCGATGAACAGAAGTGGCAAGGAAAATAGGATTTGATGTCCAAATTCAACTAGAAAGACTAGTATTTTGAAGGCTTAGGTATAGTACTGCTTATGAGAGGGATTTGATGGAGCTGAGGGCCTCTCTACTGCAACCTTTCCATCAAGAAGAAATTGGCTTGTTGATCAGGCACTGGCACGCAGCCCATTTGGCAGCTAACGAATTGAGTCGCTGGAAATTAGTTGAGACATAGGACTTAACTCAAAACTTGGCTTGGCTTAACCATTTAAAAAAAAAAAAAAAGCCCCATAACCATCGCCAGTGATTCAGAAGAGAACACTTTATAGGGCAGCTCATAGATGCTCGTATTGAAGCTTGTTAGGGTTATTATAAACAGATGAAGCAACAGGCTTTTGTCAAGGGGATTCAGTAGAAGCAATATAGATCTGAGCAGGAAAACCTTGCAAAGCTTTGAGCAAAAGACATTTCTCTTTCTTCTTCTATTTTGCCTTGCTGTCAACAAGGAGGCCAGGCTGTCCTATTCAAAATGACAAAGCAGAAAAACCAATGGTCACCACCAAAGTGTTTCAGCTGGACATAGGAGAGGCATTGCTGCTGTGGCTATGCTCAATGAAAGCTGTCACTTTCATAGAAGCAGCGTCAAACCAGGTCCATATTAACGTAATAGAGTTGCGACATCATGTCTCAACAGCACAGGACTTTGGTTTAAAATCCTTGTGAGAGCTGGGAGTTTGGCAGTTGTCTTAGCTTCCATTTTAACATGAAGTCCATCTTCATTTTACCGTGTTCTCTGCTTTAGGATAGCGATAGACAGGATCAAACAGTCACTGATGCCCATGGGCCAGGTCTCAATATAGGCCACTGTTTCTCCACTTCAATGTTAAAAGCACTCACCCTACCCACGTGCTAAAGTTAGCAAAGCCTGATGAAACATTATGCTTCAAAGGAGCATCAGGATCTGACTTCGTGCTGTCTTACAGCCCATCACAACAGGAGGTAAAACACTGAGGTTTAAGCTGACGCACTCTACCTCATACATGCTGTGAGGTGAGAAGCTGCATGCACTCAATGTTCTAAACATCATCAAGGGGAGAAGTACAATCAGCACTTAGGTCTGCAACAAATCCCAGAAATATCTTCACTTCAAGTCAACATAACTGCAATGCAAATTCTTTGACAATTTTTGCATTGTTTTTGTTTATTTATTTAATTGGTTTGGTTAGGTTCCCCCTGAAAAAAAGTCTGTTCCATTAGGCATTACTGAAGCTCTTTGAAATGATGATTTCAGCATCGTGTGGATGCAAACACATTTGATCTATTTTGGGCCCAATGCAAAGACATTCACAAATTTTTGACTGAGTGTTTCCCGAGATCTAGAGTTATTGCTCCTGCAGAATGTTCTTCTAAGTGTTAAATGGATAAAGGTTTCTATGCTAGTTAGCTTGCTATTGTTCAGAGCGTTTTTTTTCCCCAGAAAAATAAAGACAACCTTACCTTCAAAGACACAGTACACAATAAAGTCTCTTAACATTTCTTTATGCCACAGTCACACATGGAACAGGAAGAATGCCAAATCAGGTGATGTCAGATGGATTAGCTGCTGTGTACCAAACAGTTCACATTACTAAAGATAAGGGCAAACCTGAATTCAGAGTAGAGGCTGAGATTTTGCCTAACATGAATCAAATTACACGAGATGTTCAGGGGGCTATGAAGTCTAAAATCTGATCTTTGTAGTCATTACCTGTGTTTGCACAGATCTACCACAGGTTTTTCACAGTAGACTTTGTTTTTTATTTTCCTGAAGCTATGTGCTTCAGCATTAGTGTGCCCTCCCAACTAGGCAGGTTCACAGCAGGGACTGTAGGGCTCTCTGTGGATTGTCTGAAATATCAGAGGCTTGTGCAAGGTGAGACAAGGAGGTTTCTGTCCTTGCCACTCTTTCCTGTGCCACATCTGACCACAGGGAGGCAGTGAATTGTGATGAAAGACAACATTACCTCATGGGCTGAGTCCGCAGAGCTGTCTTCAAGTCTTCAACTATTTTATTTTTCATTTCTGTTTCTTCTTCATCGAAAGCATATAGAGTCTGCATCTGTTCAGAAAAGAAGATGACAATCAGGAAAGCTCAGGCTGCCTGGAAGCTAAGAAACAGGCCAGGAATTATGAAAAACAACTATCCCATCAACCCATGCAGAGGTGCCTGCCGACCTCTCACCAGGAAACAGCGCCTCAGCTACAAAACTGAATCCAGATGAGGCTGCTTATGTGGACTGGCAGCAGTGTACTGCTTTGCCACACTGGCTAAAATAGGGTTCTCAGATTACTCCCCCAAAATCATACTTGCCAGTATACCCTTAGAAAACTGTACCTAATTTGGAACAGTGATCTGCTGTGGTGATCTATGGATATGTGAGGCAGAGTATGTAGGGAGAGGTAATATGTTTTATTAGACTGACATGGCTGGAGGGATTGGAGGGGCGGGGGGGGAGGAATTTTTAAAAAAAAAGGAAAAAAACAGACGTGTGTCAGGTTTCAAAGCATAAAAGCTTTTACTTCCAGTGACTAAACAGCCTGCAAGTACCTTGAATTACAGTTTGTGTACATACAAGTTTGACTTTTCTCCCCACCCCAAGTGTATCACCTGGTTTAAGATACTGATCTTTCCTATACAATTTGTCCTTGCTAATTAGGAACATTTACTGTAAAAAGCTAGTGCATCATAAAGATCCCATCCCTGTTTTTTAATGAGTAAACTGAAGCACATGGAGACTAGATTTCCCCCTAGTATGCAGCCTGAGATAACTAGAGCTTGCAGTTAACTAGAACTGAAGATGCTGTGGGTCACTTAATTAGGGTGAGAGGCAATGAGTGGAAAAAATAAGGTTCTCAGAGTCAGATGTTGCCATTTTAAGAAGTGGTATATCGGGAAATCAGAGTTCCAGATCTACACTCAGCACCACTGCACGCACCTTCCTTTTGATGTGAAGGAAGACTCTGCAGTGCCCATTGCATTTACAATTCAGGCTCACAACTTCGATGTGCGACTTTTCAAGAAGTCAAGATTCAATGCTGGAATTTCTTAGCCTATAGCTATGTCTTCTTAGTCACTTCAATAGCAAAAAAAAAAAAAGAGAGAATAAATGCCTCTCTTATTGGCAGAACTTCTGGGGGATATCGCTCAGTGATATCTGGAACGCAGCTCTGAATCCCTTCTCAAATGAATAACCCAATTAAACTAGTATCATCTATCAGGGATCTGATATTGAGATACCTCTCTGTGGTGGAATCTGAGTAGCTACAATTACGGCCCATTACATCAAAATATTTAAGTCTTTATTTTAGCGTTCAGCAAGTATCAAAGAAAACCTTCCTCTCACTGGAACTTCCTTTAACCCTGCCCCCCACCCCCAACACCTCACTTCCCTTGGAAGTGCTCCCATGTTGCTTGCTTTTGCAAACCATGTGGTGCCAACACACGTTGGATCCTGAGGGTGGTCATTTGGCTAGACGCCGTTGCTGTCTTATGCTGAACAGCTGGCACAGGGAGATGTGTTTAACTCTAGGGGTCCTCTCTCTGATCCACGCTAAAGTCAAATTCACTCAGTAACAGAGCAAGCTATTTCCTGCCCTAATGGAATGACAGAGCGCTACTGATGGAAAATGAGCTGATTATGTTTTATCTTTTGCCAGCATCCCCCGACAGCCAGAAACATAAATTGAAATGCTTAAGCCAAGCCATATATGATTCCCCTCTTCGAAAAATAAACAGAAATCCTGAACAGGCATTATGGAATCTCAATGGCAGAGTCCTGGGGTGTGATTTGGGGCTTGATTTGTATTTTCTTGGGTGACAGCCCATCTGGTCATCTTTCCTTTGGCCCATAAATGTTGCTTTGAAATGCTCCCATTCCTCCAACAGCTTAATTTCTCCTCTGAGCCATTGTGGGGGGAAAGCAAATGGATGGTAGGAAGGTGCTCAACAGTATTTCGTTCAAAGTGAAAGAGGCCCATTTCCAAATGAAACAAATACAAATAATCCTGCCTTTACAGCAGAGGGTGATTATAGAAAACCCCTTTTCTAAAGCTGCAGGCAGCCAAGAGCCCTTCATTTCTCACTCCTGTGCATGGCCAGGAACTCAAATCCTCATGCCCTCTCTAAAGACAGACTGGTCATGTGTTTGTATTATGAAATAGCTTTCTCGGCAAGAGTTATAGAAAACATAACTGTCCCTGGGAGACAGAGGGGAGGGAACTGTCATTACTTGAGGCTGGATTTCATTAACGTAGCTGACTGATGAATTGCTTTCCTGAACTACAAACTGCACTCGAGGACTAACATCTGCAGTGCTCAGGATGCAGCTAGTTACTATCAATTATTCAAACGCATTAGGAAGAGGAAGCAAAGTAGTGCCAGGTCCTTATCTGGTCCCAAAAAGTGGTATACATAACGGTCTTTTTTACAAGAGCATTTTGCACATTTCAAGTTTTCCAGATTAAGTGCATCACTCAGGAAAGTATAGCACCTAGTTACTTGATTTGCCAATTCAAAAGAATTCATGAATTTATGAAAACAATCATTCAAGTGGAATTTTATCTGTAAGACTTCAGGTAGTTCAAGAAATTACTTTTGAAAATTTAGCTCCATTTAAAATGAAATATTTTAGTTTTATTAAAAGCACAGATCAATTCCCACATCTTATCATAACAGTTAATCAGTCCTCTAAACTGCTGGGAAAGAAAATAAAGGACCATAATGACAGTACAGGTGAGAAAGAGAGAGGAAAAAAAAAAAGAAAAAGAAAAGGAAAAAAGGGCATGAACTAGCATCAGCAATACACTGTATGATGGACTTAGTTTTACTTAACACTCTCACACAAATGAAATGAAACAAGAAAGAATCAAATAGAATGAATAGTGAAAAAGCAACCTGTATGGTCTGATTTATAATTATAGTCCAAGCTCTTTGTTTAGATCTTGTCTAAAATAATAACTAACAAAGCACTATCATTGTTTATTAAATGGAAGTCATTTCAATAAATACAAGTAAAATAAAAAAATTAAAATTTGATTTTAAAATATTCTATTGCATGCCTCCTATGACATACTTTAAAATATTTCTTCAAAGAAAACAAGTCAGTTGAAATTCAAGGTGCACCACATCTCTAACTACGTTAAGGCTGAACTAACAGAATAATCTATGAATCATAGACTATGAAGAGAAGTAATTTTAAGAACTTGAACTTTTACACAAATGAGTTCAAAGTAACATAGATGTCACCTAACCCAGATAGAGGACAGAGTGATGATCCATCTGCTGAATTCTGCTGAAAGAGACATAGATTTTTAATGTCCTGTGAAGCTGCTCTGCCCCAAACAAATCCTTTCTGAGTCAAGGAACAGGGCCTGGTTACAGCTGTATTTACTAATCTTGACCTGTCTCATACTCTTGACCAAGCCACCTCTCCAGAAAAGCTGGATCTACAACTACTGTTCACCTGAAAGCCTCTCTGTGGAAACGCATAGACAGTCAAGCTCATAAAAGCAACACAGCGCTGTCAGAAGTCTTCCTCCCCAGTAAAGTGAGGGCTGTGTTTATTTGTGCTGCCAAGCAGACAGTATCATGGGGTGAGGAGGGCAGGAGGAGCACAGGGAGGTTTCTTTACATGTGATATTAACAGGGCAGCTGCTGTACTTTTAAGAAAAGAAGTTTTGTATCTTGATGAATCAGCAGAAGATGACAATGACCTTGATAATGGAAATGGTCTCTGATAGTGGGTGTGCAATGTGTCCACAGTCAGCAGTATTATTTATAGCATGCAGACACCAGAGGACTGTGCAAATTTGGAGGCTCCTCCTTCTAAATTAGACATCATTAGCAGCTATCCCTTTCTTTTAAGGACTGGTGTAGAAGACACTCTACCAATGATCTACTTGGCCCCTTCCTTTCAATCAGGCTACCTGAAGGATGAGACAGTCCCTCCACGGAAATTGCACTCTCCAGACTAGTAAAGAGATCCAGTTTTACTGTCAAACGCTCTTGTGAGAACTTTTAAAACCATTAAAATCCAAAAAGTAGCAGCAACAGAAACAATTGTGGGAACAGAACTGCACCTAAAATGCATGGCTTTTTGAACTGGATCAGGAATCTGTGACCTAAAGTGCTTCCTGACATAGTGGTCTAAGGTTACAAGTAGGGAATGTCAAACATGTCAGGAATCACCACATTGCTCTCAAGCATAATCTACGAGGGGCAGATACGATGGGTAACACTGCAGCGGGTCTTCTGAGAAAATGATCCTTGAGCACAGGGGCCTTGTCCTGCCGAAATGCACAGAAAGATGCATAATGATATCAGCAGGATAAAGGGGCCATTTCCATTTTATCAGCAGGTAGGGAGCACTTTTTTGCCAAGCTAATATATAAAAAAAGAAGAACTTCATAATTAAACAAAAAGATATAGAGAAAGATGTGAAAGCCACATGTAGAAAGATTCTTATACAGTTAATTCACAGGAGATGCAAAGATAAAATTTTATTAAAAACAACAGGACTTAAGGTATTTTAAACTAACACTTCTATGATTATTACTACCATTTCAACTCTAATACTTCTTGTAGTATTTCTAATTAAAATATTGCAATATCTGATAGTGCCCAAGAGACACAAACTGAAATAGACTAGACAGTGTCAGGAAGCAACATGAAACATGTTTTTCTTTTACCACTTCTGAACCAACTCCACTTGGATGCAGTGTAGAAAAAAAAAAAAAATATTAAAAAACCCACCACTAAATTTAGGACTGAAACTATAAGCGACCCAAAATAACTGTTTGGAAATTAAGAATCTCAGAGGTCTAAATAATAATGAACAGAACATGTCTTTTAAAGTGTATTGGAGCTGATTCTCTGCTGTATTACTCCAGTTTTCCGCTGATACAATTCCTGTGAAATCAAGTCAAGTAAGTTTCACCTGCCTAAAAGTGAAGCATCTAAGTGGTAAATCAGAAGCAAGGGTTCTAATCTCAGTGTGTCTTCTTAATGCTGCAAGCATAAGAGTAAATTATGAGGCTTGAAGCCAAACAAAAGGTTATCAATCATTCTGTGCTGAGGCATGCAAACAACATTACAGGGCTGGTGTTTATTGGTGCTCTTAAAACGTGTTTAATATTAGAAACATAGGCCAAAATATAGTCTCATTCCATGGAACAGCTCCAGATACACAATAGTGGCATGTATATATTCACTCCAGGTTAACATGAAGATCATTTAAAGACTAATCCAAAAGTCACTGAAATCAATGGAAAAACTTTCAGTAGATTCAAGAGGCCTTGGATCAAATCCTACCGGAAGTATTTGGCTCAGTGACATTGCAGAGTTTCATACTTATTTTTTTCCTTAATGGCTCTTGTAGAGCAAATTTGTTCAGTCAGGAAATCAAAGCACAGTACCATGCCAGTCACAAAGCTCAATCTCTTTTCTCAAAACAAGTCCATATTCTTTCTGTTCCATTACTCTGCTCCAAAAAAAATCTGGCATGAAGAAAGGTGATCATTTTGGTTATTCATGACTCACAGTAGAAAGCAGCTTTTCTTTTATTCTCTTACAATAGGTTATAATAACTTGTAAATCTTGATTTTTTTTTTTTTACTGAGCAAGACGTATTTCACCATGAGAAATTGCATCAGTATCGACATATTTAGCATCCATTAAGGCATTATTTTTATGAAATTATTTTATAGCTCATAACCACAATAAAAAAAACGTGCAGAGAAGCCTTTACAAATCAAACATAAAAGCGTAAGTAAACAAGGTGTGCTACCTAAGATGCTAGGAACAGAATTCTATGATCACTTCTGCACATTTGCCAAAAAAAAAGCCAAGTAGACATTGCACATAAATAACTGGAGGCAAAATTTTTCTACAAAATCAGTAAGAGGATCAAGTTTCAAAATAAAGATCTACCAGATCAAAGGAGATCAGCGGATGCTATATCCAAGTGTTGTTCTGCTGGTGACCAGCTCTACTGGATGCTTCAGAGGAAGAGACATATATAATATTGAACAAGGACAACTAAAGAAAGTTTTCCTGAAATATCTTGTTGGCTTGTATCTGATGTCTAAGGTGTTACAGTCTTATGTTCCTCTATTTATTTGCTCCTCTATAAGTGGATATTATCTTATGTAAACAACTACCTTTTATTTAATTCTTCTACTAAACTAATAACCCCAACTGTTCTTTTGTAGATTAGTTGAAAAATATTTGAAACCACACAACAAAACAAATCTTTACCTAGTTTTCAAATAGTTGCTTTTCTGGTTCATCAAATATTGTCTTGTTCTTCTATTCTGAAGGGATAAATGGTTCCCTCATCCATGATTTCATACAGTCCTCACAGGCTGCACTTAAGACTCCTCTTGAAGAACCAAATTATTTCACCTCTACTTGGCCCAGATGACACACAGGTCTCCAAAAATGCTAACTGCAGTTAAAAGTATAGTTTTGGAAAAAGAAGCTTTTGATTGTAACTGTTTCAGACTGGACAGCCCTGCCAAGATACAAGTACAAGTGTGTGCATGTGCTGAAAGCTAGCTTTACGTTAACATTACTCAAAATTTCCAAAACAGGGGTCATAGCTGAACTACCTTTGTCTTCCAACAACACTCGAGAGCATGACAATCTCTTCAAGATCATTACAGTCTACTAAAGTTTAAAGCCAGCTGAACTGTACAGGAATCCAAAAAAGGCACACAGCCCTTTTTGTCCCTTTTTTTTTCAGTACCAGTGCCAATAAGTAGAGATCTAAGGATCAAGGCCATACTTTGGGATAGGCTTCACAGCTGGCACATAAATAATTTTAAATCACCAATCTCAGTACTCCAGCTCTGAACTTTCATTCAGGAATCTGATTTGATTGCCTTCAGTGCTCAGTATTGTAAAAATAAAAACTGGAAATGCTTATGGTGCTTCCTAATCTATTCTGCTAGAGCAGGGCTCACTCTTTATACACATACTTGTCTTCTTTCAGAAGTCCTATTTTAAATCAGTCATGCACTTGGGCTAACATTCTTCTCCTTTGGGGACTTCCTCTTAAAGATACATCTCTATCATAGGAAGTCTTCCCTGCTTTGCAGGAGAGGTAACTTACTGCTGCCATGGAATTGATGCGGTCAATGTAGTAATCTGGCCAGCTGGTAGCAAGCTTATTAGGATCTTCTTGTTCCTGAAACAAAAAATTAAACAAGGTTACACAAGGAGCCTTTACGTGATGAAATGCCACTGTAGAACCACCAGAGATCCTTCACTGCGCTGTTCTTATTCTGTATCTTCCCCTATATTCTTATATAATGGTTTTTTTTAAAGCATTTATTACAAACATTTCTGAAAGTGTAATGTTAGCACTATCACCACAGTGTGTCAGATAAAAGGTTATTAAACATAGAATAATACAGTTTGATGGAGAGACAGTTATCTTCGGCATCTAAGCCGCAAACCTCAGTCCCTTAAACATACTATGTTTCCAAGTAGAAGAATAGCCCATTTACAGACAACAGGCTTACATTTTGCAGCATTATATTGCCAGATCTTATAAATTATTTTGCCTCTTTACTGCTAGAGCGATGGTGGGATTCATCAACAAAAGCATTTAACATCTGCTATGGAAGGGAAAAAAAGAAAAATCAAGTAAAGGAACCTGAAAAGAAGCTAAAAGACTGCCTCATTTTGACATGCTAAACCAAAAATTGATTTAGACTGGACATTAGGCAGCATTTCTTTACTGAGACTGGTCAAAGACTGGAAGAGGCTTCCTAGAGAGGTGGTTGATGCCCCAAGCCTGTTAGTGTTTAGGAGGCATTTGGAAAATGCCCTTAATAACAGGCTTTAGCTTTTGGTCAGCCTTGAAGTGGTCAGGCAATTGGGCTGGATGATCATTGTAGGTCCTACCCAACTGAAATATTTTATTCTATTCTAAGTAGTTAAGTACAGCCTCAGTACACCCAAAGGAACAGAACAGCATCCTCTCAATTACAGTAGGAGCATTATTAATCCTTGTATTCCTACCTCCCAAATAATCCACCTGAAATAATCTTCACTAGACTAAGGTCAACCAAGCTCAACTTCTAAAAGAAGACCTATCCCTACTCAGAAACCAATTCTTTCTTATTCCTTGTCTGCTCGATGGAAATGAGATTTCATTCTAATGGGTCTATTTATTTCTAGATAGGTGTAACAGTCACCAGCAAAATGAAGATTGTTTTCTAGGATCCTAATCTCCCATTATAAACTACAAATAACTCATATTAAGACTCCTAGCATACGATAAGAGATTGAACCACTTGACTCATGCTAAGGATGTCCAAAGATGTATGAAAACTGTATGGATCTTACCGATGTTGTCTGTGTATGAATGCTTAGCCATATTAGAAAAATTACTCTGGAAGATATACAGAACAATATTAAACATGTAGGTCTATCAAAGTGCCTCAACTATTCCAGAACTCTTTAGTTTAGAGATGAGAAATAGCTCTACAAGCTCCCTGCTGAGCCACATTCAGAAAACACATTGCTACCTGACAAGTTCCTGCCAGGCTACATACTGACACACGGAGCAATTCTGTACAAACCAAAATCTTCATATTTAGAATTAAAAACAAAATAATGAGTAAGACTTTGATCTTTCCTTCCTGTCTCTTCATTCTACTGGTCTTTCAACATGTAAACTAAAGGAGTATTTTCATTCATGATACCGACAAAACAGCTCTGTCCCCATCTAGCAAAGGACTGCAGCACAGACACTTCTTAGAGAGATCACAACTCTATTCAGCCCTTGCATCCAACTGAACAATTAAGAAAAGCTGAAGATTTAAACAAAGCATCATGTAGTAGAATCCCGTTCTATGAAGAGTATGAGAGGCTGGCAAAGTGGCAAGAGATATCGATTACATCCACAGTTGCTATGCACCCCATCACCTCACAATAATAAATGGTGCAATTAAGAACAAGGTGACCTTTCTCAAATTAAGTGAGAAGTTCTGCTCCTTTTCCTTATCCCTTTCCTGGCCACAATCAGCAGGAATCTGAGGGACCCAAAACCATGTCAAATGGCACACTATAGAAATATGCAACTCCTTACCAACAGTTAGAAATGCCACATCATGTGTTATTGGTAGATTGCCTTTTACTGCCTCTTCTCTGTGTAGGATATCTAACCCTGACAACAGTTTCACACTCAGCAGACCTTAACTTCCCATGCAAAAGTCAATATACGACCTTGCTGATGGAAAAATAAATATAAAACATACAATAGATATATACAGCTTTATTTTTATAAGATAATCTTATCATCCTCAAAGAGAACACTAGAGATCAAGAGTTAATGCAGAGGTAGTGAAGTAAGGTCATTCTGCAGGGAACCAGGTTGAACCACCAATCTGAAGTGCAAGGTGTGCCTCTAAGCCCTTCTGAATTTTTTCTCTGCATAGAATTATAAAAGTCCAAGTGACAGCTATAACTGTTTGCAGAGTACAGGTGACAAGAACATTGTCAGAACAGGGAATACGTATGTCACCTATAGTTCTCCTGTCTGCATTCTAAACTCCAAGTAAAGAAACAAGTACACTTAAATTAAGGACAGTGTGGATCCATGCTCTATATCCCAAAATAAGCTACAAGAAATTTTCTCCTTAAAACTCTTTAGGGGGAAAAAAAAAAAAAAAAAAAAAAAAGTATAAACGCCACAACTGATCTTTCTAGATGTCTAGTCGAGATATGCAGGCTGAAGAGCATCAGGACAGATACACTAAAAACACCAGAATTCTAAATAATTTCCTACCTGAATCCAAACAACTAGAAATTTGACAATCAGAACCAAGGATAAGATGACTCTCATCCCCTAAAGTATATCTGTATAAGTAGTTAGCTTGGCAAATGAGATCAGGTCCTTGGTATATCCTGCTTTTGACCATTCTCCATCCATTACAAATTGGTCTGAACTCTGAGTGTCTAAGTCTTATGTTCTGGTTTAGTTTTTAATTAGAATTGGGAGAAAATTGGTTTCAGTGGAGCACAGCAAGTGTAAGCTTTCTTCCTGATATAAAGCGCAGAGTGAAGCTGTACATTGCTGACGTTAATAAAAAAGTTTTAGCAGATACTCCCCTATGCAATCCTCTCTTTCTGAAGTTGTTTCAGTCCAGAAGCATATTACACAGAAAAGTCCATCTAATGTCAGCGGTCTTCCACACTCCCTGGTCAGACCAGAATTTTATGGCTGTCAATGTGTGTTTTACTTCACTAGAATACATGTGATTATATACTTAAAATCTCACACTCTGTTCTGTTATGAAGCCCCAGAAAGGTACTTACACTTGGAATGAACATACAGATTTTCATCCAGCCCCATGAAATAATTAGGTGGCACAGTGTTATTTATAGCAATCTTATATGTTGCAATCTCGTGGGCAACATTTTAAAAAGAGAGACAAGTTCACACCTGAAACATCAGAGTCACTTAAAAAAAAAAAAAAAACCAAAACAAAACAAACATTTCATTGCCTAAATTATGTGAGTTCTGCCCATGGTAAGAAATTGCTGTACCATGTCTTCTCTTGGAAAGGGGAAGGTAAGTTGAGAATAGAAAGCAATTCTGGGTGTGGGCGGTATGTGTGTGTGTGTAGGGATTGACCCTCAAATAAAACCTCAGAGAAAACGGCAAGGCAACTTGATGATAAAGGGCAAAACCCTTC